>PVLC010019790.1:0-30097 GCA_004027655.1 Graphiurus murinus
CCCAGCAAGGGGATGGCAGTCTGGGTGCACAGGACTCAGATGCACAGGGGCCCCCCTGGCCCAGAGCTGGCGCTGGAGAGGGGTGCGGAGTCTGACATCCACTCTGGCCCCCACAGATGGTCTCGTTTGCGGACACCTGCTGAGGGTGGCTTGCTGCGCTGGGTGCTGGTGTGGGGAGCGGAGGGGATGGGGAGCTGCTGGGGGTGTAGAAAGAAATAGAAGACCGGGGGAGTGGAGGAGCCCACACATGGGTTTAGAACAATCACTAAGCAGCAAGCCAGGCGAAGCGAAACACACTCGACTAAATCCAGTCTGCAAAGGCTGACTCAGCAGGCCGGGCTGGGTGTCCCGGAGGAGGAGGGGTGCCCCGGGGTGGGATGGGGGCTGGAAAGAGGCAGGACAGACAGAACTTGTGCTGAGGCCACTGTGGAGTCGCCGTACGGCTTTGACTAAGCCACTTGTTCTCTCTGAGCCTCAGCCTTCCCCCTCCTGGGCTCTCCCTTGTACATGTAGTCTGGGAAGTGGCTAGCCCAAGCCAGATTTGCCAGGTGCTAAGCAAAGGACATGCTTCTTGGTCACCCATGCACACTCTCAGCTGGAGACTGAAGTCTCCAACAGGCAGCATAGGCTCAGGCTGGATCCCTGTAAGTTGGAGGCCACAAACCTCCTTCGTTTACAAGTCGCTATCCTCAGGGCTGGGGAGGAGGATTCAGTGGCCCCATCCTGGCCGGAGGGGCTCCTAGGGACGCTCTCAGGGATTCCGTGGGGACCTGCAGCTCACAAATAAAGCACCGTGAGCCAGGCGTGGTGGCGCACGCTTGTAATCCCAGCATTTGGGAGGCTGAAACTGGAGGATCCGGGTTCGTGGCCAGCCCCAGCTGCTTAGTGAAGCACTCCACAACTTTGTGAGACCCTGTTTCAAAATAAAGAATAAAAAATAGGGCTGTGGGTGTAGCTCAGAGGTAGAATGCCCCTGGATTCCATCTCCAGTACCGAAAATAAATAAATAAATAAAGCACCGCTCTCTCACTCTGCTTTTGTTCATTGTTAGTTGCAATATTTACTTCTAGGGAATTAGAGGGGGTGGGGGAAGTCGTTCACCTTTTTTGAAGCCTGCATGACCTAGGAGACTTGAGGAACACCAGGATAAAGGGGGTGCAGGGCCCAGGGCAGAGCCCGGCAGCAGGAGCTCCCCTGACTCTCAGAAGACGTGGTTCTTCCTGCCCATTTCTCTTCGGGACGTCTTTCTGCACCTGCACCTTTCGTGGTCTCTGCCAAGTCTGTTCCCTGGGATGGTTGGAGTCTCCCGTCTCCATTTTACCCAGTGGCTGGCTGGGTGAACTGCCACTCGGCCTGTGCTAAGCTGAGCCCTCCCCTAACTGGGTAGCACACCATTTAGGAGCTATGTGGACAGCATGTAATATTAGAGACATGGCCTCCTACCTCAGTTTGCTGTTCACTGGCTGTGTGATCTTGGGCGAACGCCTTGGCCTCTCTGCGCTTCGGCTTCCTCCTCCATAGAAAGGTACAACACACCAACGTCACAGGGCTCTTGCCATGGTGCCACAAGCAAGCATGTGTTCAACACTTTGCACATACTGAGCGCTCCGCAAACACGCTGCTGTTGGCGTAGAAGCAGCCCCGGCCGCCAGATGCCTCTGCCTCCACGGTAGCAGGGCTGCCTGCCTGCAGGGCCTGGCTCGCTGGCAAGCGTGGGAGTGAGGAGCGGGAAGAGCCACGTGAGTGCGTGGTCCGGACAGAAGCTGCCGAGGAAAGCGGGGACGGCGAGAGATGAGGCTGCCGGGGAGGCCCGTCTGGGTGGCCCACAGGTTGTCACGGCCTGGCCACCTGCCAGGCTTGCCGAGCGGGCCTCTGGGTGCGGTGAGAGCCCTTGGGAAAGGCATCAGGGGTGCTGGGCTCAGCCGGGGAGGCTCCTGGGAATTGTGTTATCGAGAGAATTTAACCCATTAAAGGGAGATTCTGACCATTTTGATTAAGAAAACAACGAACTAAGACGTGTTAGTTTAAGTTTAAGCTGAAATCTTACTGAGCTCATGCTCAGTAACAGGATAATTTAAGAGAATTTTAGGTTTGCCATATATGTACACTTCATTTACTAGATATATGAAAACTAATTAGGTGCCTGGGGAGATTTTGTTAAAATAGGCAAGTGAGTTAAGAAAGTAAACCAAACAGATGTCTTTAAAAATGCCTATTGAGGTATGTCACACACTCAGAAAAGTCCTGAGCACCCATGGGACCAGATGGACAGACTTAACAGTGCCGGGAACCCTGGACACACTTCTAGGTGCCCCCTGCCTTTGCTCAAAACTTGAAATTCACAAATCCAATCTAAATGGTTTGTGGTGTGTTTAATTCATTGCGTTTGTAAACAGAACCAAATACTCCTCGAAGATCTCTTAACAGTGGCTGCTGAGATCTGCTCAATATAAACAGGAAAAGATTTGTAAGTGGACTTAAAGCCTTAAGAGAGACCTCGGGTTGCAATTTTGTTTACTATACTGAATTCCAGTTGTTTAAACAAAGTAAATTTCTGAGTAATCTTTTCTGACCACAACAACTACTGGTAGAAAGTCCACAACAACTACTGGTAGAAAGTCCACAAAACTCACATAAGCGTGCAATCCCGATCCGAGTCACAGCCTAATCTCCTGAGGAATTTTCTCTACGTGACACATGGTGCCTGTGTCTTTCCTCAGGCAGGGCCACATTCTCAGTTCCTGGCTTCAAAGTCATGGACTTTTCAGATATTGCTTTTTTTTTTTTTTTGCGGTACTGGGGATTGAACTCAGGGGCCTTCTACCTCCGAGCTACGCCCCCAGCCCTATTTTTTATTCTTTATTTTGAAACCAAGTCTCACTAAGTTGCGGAGGGCCTCACTAGGTAGCTGAGGCTGGCCGCGAACCCGGATCCTCCAGTCTCAGCCTCCCGAATGCTGGGATTACAAGCGTGCGCCACCACGCCCGGCAGATATTGCTTTTTTTAAAATGATGTGAAATTGCCTATGACTGGAGCTGGCCATGGTGACACACGCCTGTAATCTCAGTACTTGGGAGGCTGAGACAAGAGGCTCACAGGTCTGTCTGAGGCCGGCCTTAGCAACTTAGCAAGACCCTGTTTCAAGATAAAAAATAAAAATTAAAGAAAAATGGCTGGGGTTATAACTCTGAGATGAAATGCTCCTAGTTTCAATCCCCAGTACCAAGAAAAAAAGATTGTTGAAATTGCCTATGATTTATTTGAGAACACTTCAGATAATGTGACATCCTGTGGGTCATTTTTAATCTGTACTCTAGTCAGTTACTAGGAACAAGAACATAAACTTTGAAGATGGATGGTAAGAACCAAAAGACTAAATTAACAATCTGAATTTACAGGGGCAACTTTCAGTTTTGATTATCTCATCTCCAATCAGCACCCGAGGGCTTGTTCATTTGCATACTAGGTCTCCAATGATTTTTCATTGGCCAATCCAGTGGTACAAACACTGCGCAGATTGGCTGGAAGTACAATACAGGCAGCTGTCACTCCTGTCCCAGTGGGGTCTTAGTCTAGTGCTCCAAAAGCTTAAAGAAGGTGAATTAGGAGTTTCTATTTGTTCATGTGCATGACCCGTTACAGAGAGCTTTGTTGACTCTTTCTCCAGAGGCTCTGCTCAATTCTGCACTAGAATTGCCTCTGCCTTGGGTAAATCTAACCGGACAGACCTCTGGGACCTCATGGAGTTCATAAATGTGTGCATGTGGCTTGCATTGTAAATTACCACCTAGTAGCCAGGTGTGGTGTTTTGAATACAGAATGTTCCCTGGAAAAAGCTCATGTATTGGCAACACAAAAATGTTCAGAGGTGAAATAATTGAATCAAGGCTCTAATCTGATTAACGGATAAATCCACAAAGGGATTGATAATTCGAATGGGTTTCCCCGGTAGTGACTTGGGCATGGCTCAAGGAGGTAGGTCACTGCAAGTGTGACCTTGGGGACTACAGCTGTCCCCGCGTGCTCCCCACCTCTCTGCTTTCCGGTTGTCAGAGATGAGCTGCAGTCCTCTGCCCCACACTGCATACCATATGTCTGCCTTGGAGTTGGCTGTACCTCTGAAATTATGAGCCCAAATAAACCTTTCCTCCTTTATGTTGTCCATGTCAGATATTGTGTTCACAGGGATGGAAAAGCAGACTAAAGTATCAAGCTACAGGGAAGGGGAGTGGGTGACCTCCCTCCCTCTACCTAAACGTTGCTGACACCTACTGATGTGAGTCCAGTGATTGACTCCATTGGCTTAGCCAGTGACAGATCAGAGAATTCTGATGGCGAGAGGTGGGTGGCACGTCCTGGAGTAACATGGAGGGAGCTTGCCTTTGGGTGGGGACATTCCTAGCCCCGCTCCTCCGGCTGGCATCATCTTCACCTCTGGATAGTACCTCGGGATAGTACTCAGTTCCCTCACCCCGTGATGACCTGCTCGGGGGTCCTGGCTCCACGCTGGTCAATCCCACCACCAATGTCCAAATGGTTGAGCTGCTGCTTTGCCAATATCCCAGCCCCAGCGGCTGACAGCTGCACCCCTTAGTGGCAGAATCCAGGTGGGTGTGCAGAGTCCCCTTGGAGTTGAAATGTCTCTTTGAGAAACCAGATGGTGAGGACCTCGCACTCAGTGAGTCCACAGTCCACTCAGTCCCTGTCCTCTCTCCCTCCCCTTCTCTTTCCTCCCGAGTGCCCAGCCATCTAGGCCAATGGAGGGCAAGCTAACCACACACACCTTCCCTAGCTTCCCTGGACCTAGCTCCCCTTCCTCTTCCTGCCTTTTTCTCTGCTTCTGCCCCAGCAGGGCAGCTCAGACCAGGCCCTGCAGGGGACACTGTGTGGGTCTGATGTCTCTACTTCAAGCCCTGATCTCAGGGACGGCAGCATTGGCCAGAAGCTTCCAGAAGCTTCCAGAAGCTTCCAGTCTTTAGCCTTTGCTTGAGCAGCCCTGACCCCGGGATGATTAGCACGGAGGGCCAGCTGTCTTCACAGCCATCACTGTCCTCCTTCCCTAGGCCAGACACCCAAGCCCACAGCTGTGACACGACACCGGCCCTCAGTGGCAGTGGAGGGGAGAGACAGAGGTTGAAGAGGACAGGATGGCGGAACAGTCTTTAAAGGTCGTGGTTCGGGATGCTGGTAGTTAGGCCCCCGGGGAGAGTGGCTGAAGGACGTCTCTCTGGCCGCTGGGTTCTCTGGACAGTCGGGGGCCGGTGGAAGGGTCTTCCCCCTGAGCGAGCAGCCCCCATTTTTGCCCGCCCTGCCCCCTGGGGTGGTTCCTCCATCCTGTCACTCACACCTGCAGTTTGGCAGGCATTTCCCAGGGGTGCAGTCACTGTGAGCACCATGTCTGCACTGTCCCATATTCGTCTCAGAACTGAGCCATTTTAAGAGGTCCAGAGGGGGATTAGACTCTCACCGACTCTTCCCCTCTGTGTGCCCTAAGAGCTCCTTAACCCTTTAGAACATCACAGCAGCCAGGACACTGAAAAGAACACGGATTTGAGTGGGAAAGGCCGGGCTTGAGTCTGGCTGGGTGAACTCACTAGCTGTGTGACTCTGGGTAAGTCACTCCACCTCTCTGAGCCTCTGTCTTCTCTTCTAAACGTGGAGATGGATACTTGTCCTGGGGAATAACGGATCACATCAATTGTCTGGCATACTTGAGTACACAGAACTTGTGGTCCTTCCTCTCCTCCCCTGCCTGGTGTGGAGGCTGGGAGGCCCAGAGGCTGAGTGAGGCTGAGCAAGGCTGGGCTGGGGCTGCTCGGTGGAGCATCTGGGCCTGGGTCTCTGCCAGCCATGCCTCAGATCTGATTGTTTCTACAGCTGCGAGGGTCAGGCCCAGAGTGCAAGGACACCTCCAGCCTCTTGCCTCTGTGGGGAGCAGCCTGGAGCAGGCCCCAGGCGGGGAGGGCGGGGAGAAAGGCTGGTGGGCCATTGCCTCTGAGCCCCAGCTGTCATTAGCTGTTCTCCTGTAATTGGGCTGTAACCACCCTCTGGCCAGAGCCAGGGTTTCTGTACCGTGATTATCTGTGATTAGCCTTCGTGCTTCAGACTGCTGACTCCAGGGTCCCTCTGCCGCCCTCCCAGCCCCTGCCAGACACAGCCGGGCCAGAGCCGCCTGCACCAGAGGCCAGCAGCAAGCTCTCTCCCAGGCTTCGCCCTGGCCAGACAAAGCCCAACCCGGCCCCGACACAGTTCCCCGAACCTCCCTGGTTCTGAGCATCCAGCCCCAGCTCTCTCCCATTCTGCCAGCAAGAGATAAGGGGTGTAGGCTTACAGGAAGTAAAACCCAGCCCCAGGCAGTGTGGCCTGGCGGTCCAGGGCGCAGACTGCACTCCGGTGGGCCTGACTCCCACGCCTGCTCTGCACTAGCACGAGGAACCCCGGTCACCAGGTCTGTCACGCAGCTGGCTGGCTAATCACAGCCTCTCCCAGCACTTCTGATGTGTGCACGGCACAGGTGAGCGACAAGGACAGCGGTCCTCCCCTCAGGACACTGGCATCTGGGGACACAGAAGGGACCCAGCTGAGGAGAGGAGGGAGAGAGGCAGGCCAGATGTGCTATAGGGGCCAGAGGAGGCCGGCCTGGCCAGTAGGTGGCTGCCGGCGCTGCACAGGGTCACTGCCCAGGGAATTGTGGCCTTCTGGTCACCTGGAGACCGAGTGATTTAACAAAGTTCCTTGTACTGTGTTTTGGAGGGGACAAGTCTACTTGATGCAGTCAAAGAAGACTTCTTGAAAGAGGCAGCATCTGGCTAGATGGAGCATGAGCAGATATTCCACAAAAAGATGAAGCCCTCCACTCCCTGCCTCCTGCCCTCCCTGTGTCCCTCCTCTCTTCCTTCCTGTCTTCCCACAGCAGTTTTGATCCTCACTGTGTCCAGGCCTCCGTGGATAGGGGACCTCCACGCCAGGTCCAGTGCTGCCCGCACACATAGCCCAGGTGTGCCTCCAGCTGCAGCATCTGCCCTGGTTACTCTCCTGAGCCCCACATGTCAGCCCTCGTGACTCCTGCAAGGATCAGAATCAGCCCTTCCACCAGTGCCCTCAGCCCTCTGGCCTGTCCCCCCACCCCGGGCTACAGCTACCCAGGCTCAGAGCTCCTTCCGTCAAACCCTCTCCTCCGCCTGGATCACTCCTGTCCATCAGATGAAACGTCACCTCTTTAGGTCACACTGCAGACCCCTGAGATCAGGTCCACCAGCTCTCCCTTCTTTTGGCTCCCTGGACACCCACCATTCCTGGCACACTCCGACCCCACGCTGTGCTGGGTGGGCTGCCCACCTCCCACCAGACTGCAGGCCCCAGAGGGCAGGATCGGAGTCTGTAAAACACCACTGAAGCCCTAGAGCTACCATTTATTGAGCATTTACTATATGCCCTGTCCAGTTCAAAGAAGAGAAATTAACTCAGTTGATCCAAGAAATGACTCTGGGAGAGAACACAATCATAATAATCATTATAATCATCATTTTACAGATGTGGAAATGAGGGACAGGAAGGCAGGAGACTTGCCCAGGATCCCGGGGCTGGAAAGAAACAGAGCCAGGGTTTCCAGCCAACGCTGCCTAACACAGGAGAAGTAGTCAATAATAGTCCTTCCTCCCTTCCTTCCTCCCTCCCCTCCCTCCCTCCCTCCCTTCCTTCCTTCCTCAGTTCAGCAAGTACTTTTAACTACCCACCAGGTATGAGAGGCTGGCTCTGGTGCTGGGACATAGCTGAGAAGTCCAGGCCTCCAGCGTCTTGGAGGATTTGCCCTAACACAGCCCAGACCCAGGTGACAAAGTTAACATGTCACACAGTGTCCGGTGGTGAAACACTGAGATAAGGGGCAAGACAGCCGCTGCTTTTAGATAGACAAGTTGGGAAGTCCCGTGAGAGCGGACACCTGACCAGAGGCGAGTACAGTGAGGGAGACCGCCCTGTGGGTGCCTCAGGACGCACGTTCTGGGCAGAGATCAGCCCAGGCAAAGGTCTTGTGTGCTATGACATGGACAGAATAGCGGGGAGAACAGAGGTGAAGTCACAGAGGGGCTGTGTGAGGTCACGGGGGGAGAGCTGGCAGGCCACCCTGAGGGTTTGGTTTTATTTTAAATCCCGAGAAGCCACTGGAGGTCTACATGAATGAATGAATGAATGAATGAAGGAGTGATGCGGATGATTGTGCTGGCCTGTGGGCTGGGGTCAGGGATGGGGCAGGGGGCAGAGACAAGGATCCCTTTGACCTTGCCCCTCTGGCCAGAGCCGATGCTTTCTCAGCTGGAGCCAAGGCTTGTGAAGTCCAAGCCCCGGAAGGCTCCTGGTGCCCAGGCAGGAAGCTGGCACCGCCCGGGCCCGGGCACAACCAGGCCCATCTGCTGCTTCGCCTCCCCGCCCTTGCCCATCTGCCTTGTGTGGCCTCCTGCCTGCAGCTTCAGGAAGCACAGACTCCTGCCTCTGGCTTGGACCAGTGCTGGCCCCTGTCGCTCAGCGTGTTGGCTGATTCGCTGTCTTGAAGGGTGGAGGGCGGAGGGCTCAGCACACTGCTGGAAGCTCAGGCGCGGTCCACCAGGCCACCTGAGGCTCCCGTCACTTCTTTAGGATGTCTGCTTGAACACCTGCAAGGATGGCGCTCACCGCCATACAGGGCGCTGCATCACCTGGAGAGCTCACTGTCTCTTATGCTGAATTGAGCTTTGCCTTCCACTCCCTCACAGGGAAGGTGTGTCTAAGCCTGGCCAGCCCTTCAGGGACACCCTGCACTCGGCTCTGCTCGCCCAGGGCTCCTCCCAGGGCCCTAAGCGGTAAACAAGCACACGTCTCCACCTCCCGGAGCTGCCCTGGAAGCACTGGTCTGTCTCCTGACTTCCACACTTCTGACTCCAGAGGAAACATCTGATTTCTCATTTCCAGGGTCTTGGGGTGCCCATGAGCCCCTCTCTTCTCTGGCCTCACAGGACAGAATCCAGAACCGTGGAGACCTTTGACCCCACTGCCTCTGCAGCCAGCTTGTGAAATCCATGCCCACTGTGACCGTCACCCGCGGCCCTCTGCTTCCTGTGTGCCAGGGGACTGCGGTAAAGGGGGTGAGATGTCACTCCCACGATATGTTTTGTGATACAAAACTCCATTTCAGCACCACTGAGGGTGGGGTAGGGAGGAGAGAGAGAGAGAGAGAGAGAGAGAGAGAGAGAGAGAGAGAGAAGGGAATATGACTCTCCTTCTGGCTCTGAGGAATCATGCAAGCTGTCACGTCCTGAGAAGCACATGGAAGGGTCCGTGGTGACCTGGAGGAGTTGAAAGTGGGCCCTTCTGACAGCCAGCAATGAAGCAGTAATCCCCATCCTAGAACTATGAGGAAAGAGATCTGTCATCAACCTGCAGAAGCTCAAAGAGACTCTTGTCCCAGTCGAGCCTCTGCTGAGACCACAGCCCTGGCCACCCAGGATTACAGCCAGGGGAGGCCCCAGAGCCGGCCCAGCCTGTCAGACCTCCTGCACACAGAAATCATGGGAAAAGAAATGCGTGTCTAGTGTCCACCGCTAAATTCATATAGTTTAGGAACCTTAACCACCCTATGTCAGTCTTACTTCTGGTAAATTAAGGAGAATCAGAAAACCTGGCTTCTGAGATAAACTGAATGAGTATCTACAAACTGTTCTAATATATCCTGGAGAAAAGGACTAATATGAAGTATGGTAATTATATCATCAAAGTGGCATTGAAGTTCTTCCCCAATGCGAATCGGATGAACTAGATGAATGAAGGCTTGGGGTGGGGGTGGGGGTTGCAGACACAGGTGCTTGGCAAGTGGTGGAAAAGATGAAGGCTTGCACCAGAGGCGCTCGGTCCTCACTGGGCAATTAGTGGGGCAGAGGGGACCTGCCAAGCAGCGCCTTCCTGGGTCCTAACAATAGACACAGAGGGTGAGGATGATCATTGCCAGCGAGGGAGAGAGCTGAAGCCATTGCCTTAAAGAGTAATTGTCACCCCCAAGGACAGCACAGGCTCCTTATTAATGTTTTATCCTGAGACCAAAAGTTCAGCCGGTGTGCCTTTGAGATGGCTCAGCACGGGGCAGCCATTCTTGAAGCTGGTAGGGAAGTGACGATGCTCAGATCATTAGGAGACTCTCTGCACCTCACCCCAAAGCTCTGGGTATCAGCAGGATTTGGATTTGGTAGGGTGCGGTGGTTAAAATCTTCATCTTTGGAAGCAAGTGTAACAGATCCAGTTGCAAATCTTATCTGTATTGATATCACCGTATTGGTTAGCTCTTGCTGCATAACAAACAGCCCCCAGACTAGTAACTTCAAAGTAACAAGAATTTAGCTTACAAGTCTGCAGATTGGCTGGGTAGTTCAGACACTCTGGACTCAGCCTGGCTGGTCTTCGCTGGACTTGCTTGTGCACCTGCAGTCAGTAGGTGAGCTGGCTGTGGCTGATCTCAGATGGCTTTCTCAAGAGGTGGGCTGACTTGACTCCACCCTTCATGGTCTTTCCTGCAGCAACAGGCTAACTCGGGCTTATTTATGTGGCAGCTGGCAGAGCTCAAGAGAAAGAGCGGCAGCTTGGAACAGGTTCAGCTCTCTTCTACTGCATCCTGTTGATCAAAGCCAATGTGAAGCCAGCCCAGCTTCAAGGGCTGGGGGAATCCACTGCAGTCTTTGATGGGAGGAAAATCCCATGCAAAGGGTCTGGACACAGGAAAGTGATTAAGTGGGGTCATAGTGCTTCTCAAGGCAGCAGTATTCTAAGAGCAGCATGAATGAGCCAGCGCTGACGCACGAGGAGAGCTTTTCCAGCCCTCCCCCGAGCCATGTTTGCCAATGTCCACTGGCCAAAGCAAGCAACCCAGAATCAAAGAGCACGGAAATAGACTCTGCTTCCTCCTCCTGCTCATCCTCCTCCTCCTCCTCCTCTTCCTCCTCCCCTTTCTTCTTCTCCTTCTTCTTCTTCTTCTTCTTCCTCTTTCCTCCTCCTCCTCCTCCTCCTCCTCCTCCTCCTCCTCCTCCTCTTCTTATGATACTGGGAATAGAACCCAGGGACACACTCTACCTCTGAGCTCTACCCCTTCCCTATTTACTTTTTGAAACAGGGTCTTGCTAAGTCACAGAGGCTGGCCTCAAACTTGGGATCCTCCCACCTCAGCCTCCAAGTAGCTGGACTACAGCTATGCACTGGCAGGCGTGCACCCCCCCCCCCCCCCGCTGGATTCCCCTTCGTGGTGAGAGGGAAAGGATTCATGCCCATTTCTGCAATCCTCTAAACTACCTCCCAAGGTCACCTGAGGCAATCCTAACCTTTACTAAATTGGCAAATCCCAGATGAGACAAACACAGTCATGTGTCACTTAATGACAGGGCCGTGTTCTGAGAACTAGATTACTAGTGATTTTTGTCACCGTGTGAACATGCTAGAGTGTTCTGTCACAAACCTAGGCGGCACAGCCTGCACCACATGGACTGTGTAACTGGAGCCACGAGGAACAAACAACAGGAGATTAAAGCAAACACAGGAGAAAATGACACGAGAGAGACAGATGGAAAAAACCATGATGTATGAAGCTTATAGTCAACTGTTTAGAATTAAAAGAAATACAATCCAAAATAAGGGGGGAAAGTATAGTACACACATAAACCAGAAAGTTCTGTATGGGCATGGTGTGCGCCTGTAACTGCAGGACTTGGGAGGCTGCAACAGGAGGATTGCAGGTTCAAGACCAGCCTCAGCACCTTAGAAAGACTCTCAGCAACTTAGCTAGACCCTGTTTCAAAAATAAAAAAAAATAAAATAGGGCTAGGGGTATAGCTCAGACGTAAAATGCCCCTGGGTTCAATCCCCAGTACAAAAAAAAAAGTGCTGTGTACTGCACAGAATTGTTATACTTTCCTACATCTGGCAGTGTGGCAGGCTTATTTATACCAGCGTCACCACAAACGCATGAGTAATGTATCGTGCGAGGGTACAGCGGCTATGAGATCACTAGGCCACAAGGATTTTTGGCTGTTATCGTCTTCTGGGTCACCGCTGTACACGCAAGCTGGCGACCCCCCAGGGCCCAGGACCTCTGCCGCCACCTCTGCACCCCTTGTCATTACTACACTGCAGCTTTCTCCAGCTCTGGGACTGGTGTGGGTCACCACCCTTCAACCGGCACGACTGAGGCTCCAGCTCTGCATTCCACACTGGGGGGGGGGGGCACTGGAGATTAAACTTAGGGGTGTTCTACCTCCAAGCTACACTCTCAGTCCTTTTTATTTTTTGTTTTAAAATAGGGTCTCACTAAATTGCTGAGAATCTCGCTAAGTTGTGGAGGCTGGTCTCCAACCTGTGATCCTCCTGTCTCAGCCTCCCCAGGTACTGGGATTACAGCCGTGTGCCAACACACCTGGTATGCTCCACTCTTTTAAAGTAGTTTTTTTTTTTTAATAGAAATTGCCTGGGTATACTGGTGCACATCTGTAATACCAGTTCTTGGGATGCTAAGAGAAGAGAATCACAGGTTTAAGGCCACGCTCGACAATTTAGTGAGACCCTCCGCAACTTAGAGAGACCCTGTTTCAAAACACAAAATAAAAAGGCTAGGGGTGTACTTCAGAGGTAGAAGACCCCTGGGTTCAGTCTCTAGAACTAAAAAAAAAGAAAAGTGAATCACATGTGTAGTTTAAAAATTTTGAGCAACCCTTAAAAAAAGTAACAGGATAAATAGAATTTTAATCTTTTAAATTTAAATTGTCCAAATATTGTCATTTCAACAAGTAGTTTACATAAAAATTATTTCCTAGATACATATTTTCACATATGGAGTCTCTAAAATCCAGGAGGCATCTTACACTTACAGTCCACCTCCAATTGGACCCGCCATGCCCGGGGGGCTTGTGGCTCTGCCGGGTCCTTCTCTGGCTCCCTCAGCTGCAGTCCTGTGTGGGGTGAGGAGCCCGTGGAGACACAAGGACGTGCCCATTTCTAAGCCAGATCCTAGGAACCTAGAATGCAGAGTTAGGCCCCTGTACGAGTCTGCGCACAACGTTTTCATGCACGCGTCTATACTTAACTTTGCTTTATATGTGGCTGCTATTTAAGAACATTTTATTTCCTACATAATGTTGGTGCATTGGTGCTGAACTTATGGCTGGCAGTCCTGTCACTTCTACCCGACCAGAACCTCTCCAACACATGCACCTTCCCTGTAAGATACACTGCAGCCATCCCGCACACAGGACCCCGAGTGAGCCTCAGCGCTGCGGGCAAGGACCACTTTATTTTTATTTAAAACAGGGTCTCACTAAGTTCTTAGAGCCTCGCTAAGTTGCTGAGGCTGGCTTTGAACCTGCAATCCTGTCTCAGATTCCTAAGTACTGGGATTACAGGTATATGCCACCATGCCTGGTGGTCAGGGGCCCCCTTCCTTCCTTCTTTCCTTCCTTCCTTCCTTCCTTCCTTCCTTCCTTCCTTCCTTCCTTCCTTCCTTCCTTCCTTCCTTCCTTCCTTCCTTCCTTCCTTCCCTTTCTTTCTTGTACTGCAGATTGGATCCAGGGGCATTCTACCTCCGAGCTACACCCCCAGCCCTATTTTTTAATTCTTTGTTTTGAAACAGGGTTTCACTAAGTTTCAAAGGGCCTCACTAAGCAGCTGAGGCTGGCTGCGAACCTGGATCCTCTGGTCTCAGCCTCCCAAATGCTAGGATTACAAGCGTGAGCCGCCACACCCAGTCAGGGACCACTTTAAAGAGCAAAACCACAACCAAGAGCAAAAAAGTGCAGAACACAGGTACTAAATATACGGCAGAAGGGACAGTGTTTGCTCTAAGAGCTGAAACAAGAAGGCCGAGGGCAGTGTTGCCTCCTCTAACTTCAGCTGGGTATGTGTGTGTTTCTCTAGCAGGGCACCATCCAGGTTCTTAGGCATTGCAACATGAGGATTACTTATTGTGTTACTTGACAGGCATTGTGCCTGGGCTGTGACCTCTTCAAGGTCACAATGGTGCTGGCTGGATTCACCTGTGGGCCTTGAGGTCTGGATTGGCACCTGGTGTGCAGCAGGGGTCTGCGCCGGCTGTTGACTAAGCTTGCGAGCAGACCATGGCTGGAGTTGTTCATGCCTTGGGCCCTTTGGAGGTGTGACAGCCCAGGTGAAAAGAACTCAAATCATCTGGCTGCCATAGCTGTCTGTGCAACCCGAAGACTCCAGGTGCACCAGCCACAATCTACAGAGCAGGCAGGCGGGCTCTGCACAGCCTCTGGGTGGCACACACTGCATGCCCACTGCAGGTCACTAGGAGGCACGTTTCTGAGCACAAACTCTTGCTCTCTGAGGCCTTTGCAACTACAGGGGCTCACGACCTTGCTGTAGATGTCAACATCTCTCTGTGGGAAAAGTAGCATGCTTCAATCTAGAAACCACAGGGCCTATGGCCCCGTATAACACATCCTTGTAATTTAGAAGTCTCGGAACCTCAAGGCTCCACCCAGAGAACTGGCTGTCCTCCTTGTCCTCAGGAGCCCTCTTCTAGGTAAACACCATCTTCGTATAATTAGAAAGCAGCAGGATCTCATGGTCCACCCAAGGATCCGACTGCACTTTTGCATAAGGCCACATCCTCAAGTTCATGAGGCCACAGGCCTGCAAGGGCTCCACCCATGAAGATGGTCCCTTGGTTGGCCTGAGCCGCATCTGGACTCAGCACCACAGTCCTGGCACCAAAGAACTCAGGTAGTTATCAAGAGATGATTTTATTTATTTTGTGGCACTGGGGATTGAACTCAGGGCCCTCTACCACTGAGCTACACCCCCAGCCTCCCCCTCCCCATTTTTAAATTTTGAGACAGGGTTTCACTAAGTTGCCAAGGCTGGCCTTGAACCTTAGATTCTCCTGTCTTGGCTCAAAAGATGCTTGGAAAGCCGGGTGTGGTGGCACACGCTTGTAATCCCAGCATTTGGGAGGCTGAGACCGGAGGATCCGGGTTTGCGGCCAGCCTCAGCTACCTAGTGAGGCACTCCGCAACTTAGTGAGAAATAAGTTAGTGAGAAACTGCAACTGGTTTCAAAATAAAGAATAAAAAAAAATAAGGCTGGGGGTATAGCTTGAAGGTAGAATGCCCCTGAGATCAAACGCCAGTACCGCAGAAAAAAAAAAAAAAAAAAAAAAAGATGCTTGGATTACAGCACAGACCACTTTGCCCAGCTGTTTTTGATATTATATGGAGCTCAGAAACATAAAATAGAATGTCCCCTTTGCGCATACACCCTGTGCCTGTAATTACAGGAAGACACTGCCTGAGCCCCGCCAAAAATGCAGAAATAGAATGAGTACTGGTGGCATGATGGGTGGATGTCTAATTCCCTACCTCCTAAACATTTTGTAATATTGTTGCCTTCATGTGGCAAAATAAGAAAAGAAAAAGCTGTGTTCCCCCTGCAGAGGAACAAAGGTGATTTATCAGAGTGCAGCATCCAAGCATCCAAGTTGGGTCTCTGCCCCAGGCCTGCTGACCTTCTGGAAAATCACTGGTATTAATCATCATTACCAAAATTGATGTCCCTGGGCCCCACGCAGTGCGAGTTCATTGTGCACAGTAACGGAGGAGGTCGAGCGTGGATGCTTGGGCCAGGGAAGTGCATCTGCCCTGGAAAGACACCTGGCAACTAGGCGACTTTGGTCCCTCTCACAGCAGCAGGTGAAGTTATCCCAGCAGAGAGCCTGTCACCCCAGCAGCAGCTAGAAGTGAGAGGAGGGCTCTTGGGAGGAGGAGGAGGAGGAGGAGGAAGACGAGAAAGAAGAGGGGGAGGAGGAGCAACAGCAGTGGCAGCTCTGGGGTAAAGGACCCAGGCGGTGTGAGCCTGGCCCAGGGAGGCAAGGCCCAAGGCCCAAGAGCAGTGGTCAAGGCTGCTGCTCTTGCAGGACCGCTGGAAGGTTGTGCCGAACTCCACAGCCCGCTGGGAGGATGGACTGAGATGGTGTCTAAACACCTGCAAGTACAGACCGTACAGTGTGCAGGACAAACCCTCCACTGCAGAGGACGACTGTGCCCCAGTCTGTGGATTGTGGAGAAACCTGCCCTAGAGCGAGGGCGGCTTGGACCTGAGGCTCAGGACCCTCAGGCTACATAGTCAGGGCCCTGATCAGTGCCCACCGAGGTGCAGTTGGTGCGGCTGACACAGAGTGGGTGCAGCTGGAAAGGCCTCTTCTAGGCTGATTGTCTCTAAGCTGCAGGGGCCATGGCTTGTCGAGGTGTCCTGCTTTTGAGGACTCCCACCAGAGGGTCGTGTGCTAGCTCCTAAGCAAGTCCTGAGACTGTCCTCTGTTCCTTCCCCTTCAACATCCTACCATTATGACTGGACCATCCTTCAAGACCCAAATGCCTCTTCCTCCAGGAAGACCGCTCAGTTTTCTTTCCCTGTGTCATCTCCTTTCCCTTCTTGTGGCTGAGGTAGGGAATTGCCTCCCTACTGGAGCAGGGTAGGAGTGGGTGTAAGACACCATGGTTAGAAGCACAGATTTTGGCTTTCGATACACAAGGCTGGCCTCCTGTTTAAGCCAACTATTACTTAGTTGGTCTTCACCAGATCTCCCTAACCTGGCTGAGCTCAGTGTCCATACATCAGGGATGGGGCCCAGCCCAGGATGTTGGGAAGACCACCCACCCACGCGCCTGCTCGAGATCCCGAGCCTCGAAGCCACTTGGCACAGCTCAGTGCCCAGGGTGAAGCTCTGTGGTGCACTGACGGAAAAGGGCGTGCCCTGCTTTCGGAACTTTGTCTTTCTGTGGGCACCAACCTCGTTCCCAACTCTCCAGGGAAACTGGGGGTCCAAACTGAGGCCCAAAGAGGGTGTGCATCCAGCTGGGAAGATGCCGGTTGCCTGGGTGATGGAGACCTGGGATCTCGGCCGATGCACCAACTGCTGTCTGCACACCGGTACTTGACCCCGCCGTCTTCTTCACAATTACGGTTTCAGCCCCTTCTCCCAGCAGACCTCAGAGGTCCGTGCAACCCTTCCAGCCATTTTACAGATGAGAAATCGAGGCTGAGAGGCCACACAACATGCTCTGGGTCACACAGCATGCATGAGGCAAGGACAGGCTCAAACCCAGGTCGGTTGCCTCCAAAGCTGGTGGTACTATGTTTTAATAACAGTAACCAAATAACCATCACAACGGAATCATAGTAGCTAACATTAACATGGACCATGTCTCGGGTGCTGTGCTAAGTACTCCACAGATATTAACAGATAGGCCCTGGTGTTGTCACCCTTGCATAGTCTCCTGGGGCTTCCCAGGAGAATGTCTTTCCCACAGTGCCCAGCTGCTTTTTCCCTTACAACTCATGGCTTCTGATTTCCCGGATGCTCTCTGTCCCATGCCAAGAACTCTGTGCCCACAGCCAGGCCCTGGCCGCGAAGTCCTTCCCGAATTGCTCTGGCCCCTCCGGTGCGCCCGCCTGCCCGGCCCCCTGCCTGGTCCCCCGCCCGCAGGCTGAGCTCAGCTGGTCTCTAATGAGCATCCCGGAGATAAAGGCAGCTGGGGCTCCTGTTCAGGGCCCCCCTGGTTGAGACAAAGGCTTGAATTGATGCGCCATTCTCTGTGCTTTTGTGGGAAATAATTGGCTTCAATTAAGTGGGCTGGCTGGAGCGGGACACTTGGAAGAATGGAAACAGGAACGTGTTGCGTATGAAAATGAAGGCCTGAAGATGTGAGCCAGGGCACGGGCTCCCCTCCCTGCTGACTCCCAGGAAAGGGGCCCGGCCTCTCCTGGTTCTCCTCTGTGGGATGGAGAGAGCCAGAGGAACCTGGAGTTGTCCAAATTCCACTTGGCAAAGCCCTGGGGGGCTGCAGAGGCCCAGGCTGGGGGGGACTCGGGTCAGATCTTGAGAGAATCAAGCTAGAACAGCTCCTTCCTCCACTGTGGCCCGTTGGTTCATGGTCTCTGCACCAAAAACAAACAAAAAAAGAGTTTGAAACCACTAGACAGACTCCATGGGTCCATCCCGGCTCTAGCATGCTCCGAGGCTCTCTTGGAGGTTTGGGGGTCTTGGAGCTCAGGTGGACACTGTCATGGAGGCTTGGTCCTGGTGGGCCTGATCTTCTGCAGCGGTGCTCCAGAGCACTGAGCAGGCCTTGTGTCTTCCAGTCCTCCCCAACCATCCACGTTGGGTGCGGCACCCACAGAAATCAAGGTGGCTGGAGCTTCCTAGCCTGATCCCTGTCTTCCCTCTGGGCAGCAAGACTGGCCTGTCCTCCCCGTCGTCACTGACCAGTCACCAGTCCTTCACCAATCCTGCTTGCTGGCAGGGTTGGGGTGGTAGATTTAGATTCTCATTTTCAAAGTATTGGGAGAAGGAAGGGGGATTCTGGAAGGCCTGCAGGGTTGCAGAATAGCACAGGCATCCTGGCATCTGCTAAATGTATCTGCTGCCCACAGGGACTTTGCAAGGGATCTCCCTCCCCTCCTCCCCCGCCCTCCACAGTTCTCAGCCCCAAGCCTGCAGCCCATCCGTGCACCTACACACAGAGCAGGAGCCCAAAGCATCCCTCAGCTGCGTCCTTCCTGCCTGCAGTTTCCGCCGGCAGTTGCTCTGAACACCACTAAGTGTTTAATTTCCTTTCTCTGCAGGATTGACGCCTTGCAGATCCCCAGGGGAAGCTGCAACTTCATACTTCGGGGCTCAGCCAAGAGTTGCTGGGTGGGCATTCTTCTCCCCTCCTCCGGCTCCGCCATCCCACTGGTATTTCCTTGGCAGTTGGGCGAGAGCTGGCGCATGGCTCCCAGCACAGCACCTGGCTCAGAGGGGCTGTACGGAGGTGGTGGAGGAATTGGAGCCGAGACTACTTCCACCTCAGGGACACCCCGCCCCCACGGTGGGCAAGAGAATGTGGCGGACTCTGCCTGCTAATCCTTCCCTCTCCCGGTCTCCCTGGTGAACAATGGAGAGGGGAAAGGTGCAGACTGACGCTGGACCTCAGCTTGAACTTGCCTTCCCCTCCCACTGAGAGGCCCTCCTCCTAACTCCTGGCCAGCCCGCTGCAGAGGGCACAGGCTGGCCATGAGGCCTAGCCCAGAGGCTAGAATTTCTTGCAGAAGTCAGTTCTAGCCTCAATTTAAAGATAAGCAGAATGCATGTATGGGAATGTTATTCGGCTTCAAAAAGGAAAGAGATTTACACACATGCTGTAACACAGATGAGCCTTGAGACCTGGGGGTCATCCTGTACGTGAGATAAGCCAATCACAAGCGACACACTCGGTGCTCCGCTTGTCTGAGGAAGCTCTCACAGCCAAATGCGTGGACACAGAGGCCAAACAGAAGCTGCCAGGGGCTGGTGCTGTTTAACGGGTAGAGTTTCAGTTTTGCAAGATGAAAAGTTTTAGAGCTGGATGGTGGTGATGGTTGCATGACAATGTGAATGTACTTACTGCCACTAAACTCTACGGTTAAAAATGGTTAAGACTTTATGTTAAGTGCATTTTGACACTTTTTTTTTTTAAGAGAGATCATGTGAGCCGGGCGTGGTGGTGCACGCTTGTAATCCCAGCATTTGAGGATCTGGGTTCGAGGCCAGCCTCAGCTACCTAGTGAGGCACTCCACAACTTAGTGAGACCCTGTTTCAAAATAAAGAATAAAAAATAGGGCTGGGGGTGTAGCTCGGAGGTAGAATGTCCCTGAGTTCAATCCCCAGTACCGCAAAAAAAAAAAAGAAAGAAAGAAAAGAGAGATCAGGTGAAGCTTAGAGGAGTTATTCCTGCAAGGTTAACAGCTGCTAGGAAGTAGAGCCTGACTTGAGTGGCTCCAGGATGCACGTGGGCCAGGCAGTGAAAGGTAAAGAGAGAGTCTGGCACAGGCCACAGGCCAGGGTCCAGCAGCACCCGGCGCGGCTGGCTTGGGGTGGAGCCCTGCAGGCCTGCTCCACTTCTACCTCTGGCAGAAAGCACGCCTGGCTGTCAATGCCCACCTGTGGAATGCAGATTGTAAAGATCTGCTGCAAGGGGAAAAAACACCTGTGTTCCATTCCCAGTATGGCACAGGCTCAGTGCAGAGAGGGCTAAATATGGGGCCCGCATGGGCCCCTCACCCCCAAAAAAGTTCTCTCCACCAGTTATGGGAGTGGGAAGGAGAAGCAACTTGAGCACCATGTCTTGGTCCTCCCTTGCAGTAGGGCTGCACAAAGGGCAGGGTAGGGCTTGTGAGGTGGAGATGCATTCCTGGTAGAAGTTACAGCCTGCGTAACAATCTGGAGGGGAGATGCCTAATCCGTTCTGAGAATTTGCAGCCAGGCTCCTGTGACTGCAGTGTAGGAGTGAAGATAATTACTCAGTCCTTTGGGTTGCAAATGACAGAAACTCAGCTCAAAGGGAATTTGTTGCTCATGCCATCAGAACGGTCCAGATGTTAGGCTTCAGATGAGGCTAGATCCAGGTGCTCCAGCGATGTCATTTAGAGTCATTTCTTGTTCCACTTTCCTTGGCATTAGCTTTATTCTGAGATGGCACCTGTCCATGTCTCCAGGTTTCTCTCCTTCCTGCTTGGACCCCGGTTGGGAAAGAGCATCTCTTTCCCTGAAATCCCAAAGTCCCAGGCTGACTTCCATTGACCTGGCTTCCATGCTCACCCATCCCTGAGCCAGGTCTTGTGCTCAGGGCTGTGGTCCCGGCTTGGGATCACCTCTGCCTGGACCACATGAGGTGACAGTGGAGTCAGGGCTGCGCCTCAAAGGAGAACCCGGGTGGTATTTCCAGAAGGAGGGGAAGGCACCAGCTGTCCTCCACAGGTAGCCAGGAAGGCTGTAGAGAGGAGCCTCCCTTTAGTTCACACCCCCTGCCCCCGCCTCCGCCTCCCTCATTCCCACTTCCTTGGTTCCTCTTTGCACACGGTTCCCAACCTCCCTGGGTGCTGGGTGTCATCTGGTCCCATGGAGGTGCCAGCAACACCTTCTGGCAGCACAGCACCTGCCAGCTGCCACTCCCCACCCCCACCCGGCCTCGGCTACACTGTTTGGATTAATGGGAACAGGCGGCCAGGCTGCCTTGGTCTCAGGCTGATCTGTTCTTCCCTGGGTCCACCTGCCCACAGGATCCTGGGTCATCTGGGGGAGCACGCTCGATCTTGCCCCTCGGGCCCCCATCAGATCTGTGGGCACAGCCACAGAGAGCACTCCTGCTCTGCAGATTCACCACACCCACCCAGGTTAATTCTGCGAGTTGTCCAGTGGGATGATACAACCAGCCCCAGGAGACACACTTCGTGGTCACCGGTGCCCCTGGGCTTGGTCCGAGGTGACAGCAGCAGATGCGTGTCTGTGGCTCCTGGCCCTTCCTGTTTGCGTCTCTTCCTTTTCCAGGCCCACATTTCTGCTCCTAATGCTATCACGCTGCCTCTCTCCACTCCCCGCAAGTTCCTGAAAAACTCACACAGCAGGGAGGAACATGCCACTTACCCATTCGCCCTCCCTGCAGAAAATCAGCGAGCTCGTGCCTCCTGCGGAGACAGCGTGAGCCACCAGGGTGGAAGATGGGCCACAGACAGCCCTGGCCGCCCACAGCTGCCGGAGACCGCAGCCTGGTGAGGCAGAGGAGTCTGCTGCCCTCCTGGGAAGAGCTGAGGTCTTAGAACAAGGAGGGACGTCAGGATTAGCTAGGGGCAGTGGACCTCTGAGGGAATGGAGCTAGGGAGCCCGCAGCCTCCAGACACCGGTCCTTGACCGTGGTCCCAGGTCCTGGTCTGTCTGCAGGCAGAAGGCCAGGCTCACAGCTCAACAGAGGCCCCCTCAGGAGATAGGAGGTGCCCACATGATGCTTCAGCCCTTCCTCCTCCGCCTCCCCCAGCTTCCCAGAGGGCCGCTATTCCCCCACCTGGCGAGAATGGCAGGAACACCTGCCAAGGCTGGATGGAGCCAGACGCCAGGGACGTGGCACACCCAGGCAGCTATGTGTCAGACCAGCAATCCCAGGAACCGGTGTCCAGTGACGTCTGCATGCAATGCGGGATAACTCGGGGCTGCAAGAAACACTAACAGAGCAAACGAACCCCCATGGGGACGTGGGTGAGGGTCAAGATGAGTCCCACTCAGCAGGAGAGTTAGAACCAAGAGGGGAGGGGGACTCGCAGCCGCCCAGCAAGCGAGCGATGTTGGGGTCTGGAACATCCCCAGAGGCTCATGTGTTGAGAGAATGGTGGGAATGCAGAAGGGTCAGGGTGGGGCTTTTAGGTAACGACTGGGTCACGAAGGCTCCGATCTCATGACCTCATCCGTGGTTTAGCCATTTGATGGATTCATCCATGGACAGCGGCATGGGCTACTGGGAAGCAGAATCTCGTTTCAGGAAGCAGGTCACTGGGGGCCTGCCCTAGAAGTGTATTTCTTCTCTCTCTCTCTCTCTCTCTCTCTCTCTCTCTCTCTCTCTCTCTCTCTCTGTGTGTGTGTGTGCTCCTTTACCAAGAGCTGCTCAGCTTTCCTCTGCCACAGCCTTCTGCCATGACGCTAAGCCTGCCTTGGGCCCAGAGCAACAGAGCCAGCTGACCTCAGACGGAAACCTCTGCAAGGACGAGCCAAAGTAAATTTTCCCTCTCTAAGTTCTTCTTGTCAGATATTTTGGTCGCAGCGATGCAAGCTAAAACAAAGAGGAAAGGGCTAGAGACAGGAACAGGGGTTGTTTTTTTATTTTAATTTAATTAGTTAATTATTTATGCAGCACCGAGATGGAAGTCAAGTCCTCACACCTGCCGGGCAAGTGCTGTGCACTGAGCTCCGCCCCAGCCCAAGGGGGTTGGCATAGGGGCAGTGTGGTGCTGGGTGACTGGGAGGTGGATGGTTCTAGGCCCTTGATCTTCACCCAGGAGCTCCGGGGGCTGCCCCGGGGGGGGGGGGGTCCTGCTCCTTCCCAGGCTGCCATGGTCTCCCCTCGGCTGTGAGCTGAGTCCAGGCTGCTCCGACCTGGCCAGGGCCTTTGTTCAGGTGCCAAGGCCGGCCTCTCCTTCCCTGGTCCCCTTCATCCTGCCCCCTCCCCACTGCGGGGCAGGACAGACAGGCGCCTCCCCAGGCCACAGTTGGGACGTGACAGCTGTGTGACCCACATCGGTCCCCTCAGTCCCACCTCTGTTGGTCCCACCTCTGATGGTTGGGGACAAGTCTCTTCTGGCCTCTCCTTGTCTCTCACAGGACCCAGAGACTATGACGATAGTCGTGACTCTTGCTGAGTCTGCCACTTGCTGATAGTTTGCCACTTGCTGAGTATGACCTGCCAACGGTGTGTCAGATACGACACACAATCCCATTGAAACCTCCCTACAGATGGGGAAACGGAGGCCCAGAGAGGCCGATGGTGAGGCTGTGCCGGGAGGCACAGGGCTGCTCCCTCCTCGCCACCAGGGCCCAGACAATGCTGATGCTAAACTCAGCCTCAGCTCATGCCAAAGGGTTTTCAGGCCACAGAGAACCCTGGCTCCCCCTCCTCACCTTCTCTTTCCAAATGCAACCCCCTCCTGCTCCCACTTCCTGCCAAGCAGCTGTGAGCAAGGTTTCCTGTTTCCTTTTAAGATTCCCAGCTGGACTTTCTGTTGACCTCTGGTTCCTGAGGCTGGCCCAGCACAAGTACATAAATTGTTCTTCCTGATTAAAAAAATAAGAACTCGGCTGACTCTTGGGCTCATCTTTCTATCACCTGCTGTCATTAATGCTGGGCCTGTGACTCACACACCCCCTGGATCCCAGCCCATGGCAACAGCCTGGCCTGCCCAGTCAGCCATTTGCTGGTTCTCCTGGGCACGTCGGCTGATGATTCTAATCAGTTCCCTGCTGCCAGGGAGCAGAGTGGGCAGGAGAGGGCAGGGACTTGCTGTGTGTGGCTGGCTGAATGCTTACCCTCTCTGGGCTTCAGTCCCCTCATTCACGTGAAAGAGAAAGAGAGAACAATAGTTATTCATTTGTGAGTCTTTCCCGAGCACCATGGCACAGAGCCCTGCCCTGTCCCCAACTCCTGGACCTTGACACACACTCCTGGGTCATGCTCTTCAATTAAGAGCTCAGCTTCAGCTTGTGCCTTGTGCTCTGTGAGCTGCAGACCAGGCTAAGATGTGCCCTGCTCTCTCCTCGTATCCAACACTGGGCCATGCACTCTGTACAAGGTGAGATTCTAGGGCAAGCTGCGCCTCCCTGGGCCCAGTGGCTGATGCGTGGTGGTTTGGGAGGTAGAGCTTGCTCCGGGAGGGAAGGCAACTATGAAATGAAATCAGACTCGGAGTGGCTGAAGCTCTCCCTTCCACACCTTCTGGAATGGAACCCTCGCCTCAGCCTCCTCTGCTCAGACTCGGTCCCTCTCCTGCACTAGATGGCTCCTCCCAGCCCTCCTGCCATTGCGGGTCCCCAGAAACCTCACGTGACAACCCGAGTGCTGTTGCCACTCATTGAGCAAGCCACATGGCTGGATTCTGCATGTCAGTTACCAGGTGTGGATTCAGGAGCTGGACTCTCTGGGTTGGGGTTTTGCTTCGCCACCTGTCTGTCATGTGTGCAGCTCTGGGCAAGTCCTAGGCCAATCTGTGCTTATGGTCCTCATTTGTAAAACAGGGACCAGAATACCTTACTCATAGAATGGCTAGGGAGTCAAGATAAGATTAACCCATGTAAAGTGCTTACAGACAAGCAAGGCACACAGTTGGTGCTAAATAAGTGTGACTGCTGTGATTATTGAGTCTTTATTCTCACCACAACACTGTGAGTAAAGCATTACCAGCCAACAATGAAAATGGGTTCAGAGAGTTTAAGTGATTTGCCTAGGTCACACGGCAGGTCAGAGGTGGACCTGGTACTTGAACCGTGTCTGTTCCAGTCCAGATCCCTTGAGACCAAGGGCCTTGTCTCAGTCAGCTCTGGCTGCTATAACAGCTATAACAAAATATCCCAGATGGTGTGACTGAAGCAACAGGAACCTATTTCTCACTCTCTGCCTGGCTTATAGACAACCATCTTTCCATCATAGCCTCACCTTGCAGCAAGAGATGAGCTCTGGCCTCTCTTCCTCCTCTGATAAGGATGCCAGTCTCAGCACAGGGACTTAGGATTTCATCCAAACTTAATTACCTCCAAAGGACCCTTCTCCAAGTATCATCCCACTAAGGGCTAAGACTTCAACATATAAGATTTGGGGTGGGGTGCGGGCAAACCTTCCATCTGTAATGGGACTGTTTTCTGGCACACAAGAACTGAGCTTTAGCTCTAAATCTTCCAACCTGAGGGAGGGCTTGAGCCTCAGCCTGTGGACACACCATGATTATTTGATGGAAGGGAAGTAATAAGCCCTGCTGGGGGCCTTGGGGTGCACACTAGCCCCTCTCTCTCCAGACCTTGCTCCCCTTTCTTCTTATCCACTCTCTCTTCAGCAGCAGGGCACACCTGTTGTGGGCACCAGGTGACATACAGGCTGCTGGGATCAAGGAAGGGATTTATGTTTCCAAAGTTGCGTACTGAGGCAAACTCATGCCCTCGGAGGCCTGCTGGGGTTATACGAGGAGCAGGCTCTGTAGTTAGATATGGATGACACAAGCTAAATAAAATCAAAGGCCTTTTTACCCTGGGACTTCTCCAACTTTTAACATGCTCATGGGCCTAGACTCTCCAGAGGTGGGTGGGTTAGTGGTATCTCCAAGGCCCGAGTGCTCAGGGGGCCCTCATTTCCAGGAGGATCTTTGGACTTGCAGCACTCGCTTTGGGCACAGATGCTGTAGTTTTGGCGCATTCTCCCCTTCTCCAGATGGACAGATTGCCTCTGCCAGATGGGGGCTTCCCTGAGGCTGGCTGCTCCTGCCGGGAAGTCTCTGTTCCCTCCCTTGCCTGCTCTGGGGAGAAGGCATGAGTCACCCATCTTGGGCTGTGGGTGCCAGCTCAGGGTGCAGGAGAGGCATGCTTGGTGGGAGGGCACTGGCAGCTTCCCTGGCCACAGCCCTCTGGCCTAGAGAGTGACAGTCACCCCTGGGGAAGGTTCTACCAAGATGCATTGGTTATTATGATGATTCTGGTTATTTCACACTGAAATTCTTCCATATTAGTTGGTTAAAACCTGCTTCAACCCCTAGAGGCACCCACCACCTTCACTGCCCAGCTATGCAGCTCCCCATGGATCCTCTGGACTTTCCCATGCTCCAGCAACCAAACAGTTAATGCTCAGCATAGCTGAGCCCTGGGAACCTGCTTTGGACTTCCAGGCCTGGGTCAGGGTTACAGCCCTGCCATACCAGTCAAGAATTTGGATATCATCCTTGCTGTGCTAGCAAGGATGTGTGTGTTGCTCTGACCAAAATACCCGACAAGAACAACTCAGAGAAGGAAAGACTTCTTTGGGTCCATGGCTTCCGAGTTTCAGTCCATGGTTGGCTGGCTCTAAGACGGGAACATCATGGCAGCAGGGAGTGGCAGAGGGAAGCTGCTCAGCTCATGGCATCTGGAAAGTGGAAGGAGAGAGAGGGGACCAGACACAGACAGAGCCCAAAGTCATGTCCCCCGGTGACCTACTTCTCCCAGCCACACCCTATGTGCCTACAGTTACCATCTAATAGTCCAAATTATTGATCCATCAAATGGATGACCCCACAGCCCCCACAATCCAGTCAGATCACCCATGAGCACTGCCACATTGTAGACTTTTGGGGGGACATCCCACATCCAAACCCCAACTGTCAACTCTCAGGGCCCGTTAGATGTGCCAATGTCACAAGGGGTGTGCAGAAGAAGAACCTGGGACCAGTGGTGAGTGGGAGGAGACCGAGTGTAGACTTGGGGCAGTTCAGACATTCTCCCCTTTTTCTGCCAATGCCAGACTGTGCAGCCCAGAGTGGGGAGGGGGTTCACTCTCCCCAAGTCTCTGTCTCCATCAGCAGGTGGGGGTGGCAACTCTTCCCTGTACCCTTGGCCAGCGTCCAGGAGGATTTTGGAGCTCCCCTTCCCCATCTCGCAGGGCTAGGTGGCTGGTGGTGCAGGTGTCTGAAGCCATGCTTCTTCTGCGTGTCTCTGGCCCCGAGCTGCTGCCTCTTTAAGGGAGCTGCTCCCCGTCCACATCCAATTACTCTGTCTGCCTGCACCCTGCCGGGCCACCTGCTTTCGACCTCCTTCCTAGGCTGGTAGGAGGTGGCGTCCAGTGGGAAGTCACTCTGCTACCCACCCAGCAGGACTCCGCTCCTGATGGACACGATCTAGTGGGAGGCTGCACAGGAGCCTTCCCACTGAGGGGCAGCACTGGGCAGGGGATGGATTCCCAGAGTCAAAGGTCGTGACCCAGTGAGGGCAGGATGGCAGGGCCAAGGATCTGCTGCCTGGAGAGCTCTGTGTAGCCTAGTTTTCTGTAAAAGTAACTTAGAGTGGCGGTCAGGGGCACACACTGGGGCCCAGTGCACCTGGTCTGAATCCTTGCTGTCTGCTTATAGCCAGTGACTGCAAAGCCTCCCTGACCCTCAGTTTTCTCATTTAAAGAACAGAAATGCTCTGTGGGGAGGACATGAAAAAGGGCATAAGTCATCCAATGATAATGATCCCGCCCCACCTTTCAAGTCCATGGTCACATCGAGGGCCCTTTTGTAGCTGGCATCTCACTGAACGCTCACAACTCCATGTGCTTATTCGTTTTTTTCACAGAAGGGAAAACTGAGACTCCAAGAGGCACAGCAAGGCAGGTGCGGTGGTGCACACCTATAATCCCTGTACTTGGGAGGCTGAGATAGGAGGATCACAAGTTCAAGAGCAGCCTCAGCAACATAGTAAGATCCTGTTTCAAAATTAAAAATAAGAAGGATTGGGGGCCTACCTCAGAGGTAGAATGTCCCTGGGTTCAATCCTTGGTACGAAAAAATAAATAATAAATAAAAATAATAAACAAAGAAGAGGCACAGTGACCTGTTCAAAGCCACCCAAGTGGGGAGTGGGCCCCATCCCATTGTCCTTTCTGCACCCCCTCCTGACATTCATCCGTAAATAAGCATTTATCAGGTGCCTATCAGGTTCCCCGCTGGATTCTGGCGGGACTGGACTCTAGACACTTTGGCGGCAGACCTGCTAGCCAGGGACCTGCTCTCCATGGTACAAGTGGGAGCTTCACCCAACCTGCTTTGCCCCACCTATACCTGCCTCTACTGTGAGATGAGAGTGCTGTGTGCTCAGTTCTCCAGCCATTCCGCAGCTGGTCCCCTGGGATAGGTGTGTGACAATCTGCAGGGGATCGGAACAAACAGCGGCGGCAGTGCCTTGGTGGTTCTAGGAAGGCTTTGGATTCCTGGCAGAGTTCACTTTCCTACCACACACGCCATCTACTCTCCTGCCTTTCAATGTTCCCCTCAGGAGCATCATGCCCTAAAGAGGTCCAGGTTGAAAGGTGATGTGGAGAGAGATGGGCCCAGCATCACAGCCATCCTGGCTCCAGCTGACCCTCAGGCTACAGATAGGCAAGACCCACAGAGGAACTTCCCAGTCAACCATAGAATTAGGAAAATAAGAAATCACCATCATCATCATCATCTTTGTTTTGTTTTAATGACACTGGAGATTGAATCCAGGGGCATTCTACCTCTGAGCCATCCCCTGATCCCTATTTTTAATTATTTATTTATTTTAGTATTGAGGATTGAACTCAGGGGCATTCTACCTCCAACCTACACCTCAGACCCATTTATTTATTTATTTATTTATTTATTTATTTATTTATTTGTTTGTTTATTTATTTATTTAGAAATGGGGTCTTGCTAAGTTGCTGAAGTTGGCCTCCAACCTGCCATCCTCCTATTTCAGCCTCCCAAGACCTGGGATTACAGATGGGCTGCACCACGTCCCAGTTTCATCACTGTGTGTTAAGCTACTGAAATTTGGTGTGCTTTGTCACCCGGCAAAATATAACCAAAACGCCTCTGTGCTTCAGCATACCGGCAGCCCACAGTAGATAAAACACAGGCTCAGCTTGAGATCCCGGGGAGAAAGGAGCCTTGGGGCGTCTGCAGCTGCTGAGAGAAGGATCCGGAGCAGCCACCCAGCCCTGCTGGTCTAATGTGGAGAGAGACAGAGCCCGACCCGGGGTTTTTCAATTGGAACCAGCACATTTTTTAAATGTGGCAATTTTGCAGCTTTTTGCTTATATCCAGCCCTCGGAGACTGCTGAGACCAGATCCAGAAAATAATCATTCACCTTGCCAAATTGCCGCAGCTCAATTTCCTGCCATTCTGGGTTTCTATGATTGAAATTAATTCATTTGATGAAACAGACTGGCAGAGAAGAGGAAAATTGGGCATGCTGGGCAGGGAGACAGCCTTGAGCAAAAGCTCGGAGGTGTGGCGTCATCCATGAAGCTTGCACTTGGATGCAAGTAAACAAGTCCCAGATTAATGAACGAGGCGCTTACTCTTGTGGTCCCTAAACTTCCATGTGCAGAGAGTCACCTGGAGGGCTTGTTAAAACCCCAAATCTGGGCGGGGCCCAAGAATTTGCTGTTGCAAGGATTTTCTTTTGCTAATGCTGCTGTTCAAGTAAGTACCACACTGTGAGAACCACTGGCCTGGAATTTAGGCTCCAAATAAACAGGAAGTTATTTTTTTAAATCTTAGAATATGTAATTGGGGTGGAGTGCAGGCCTAAAAAAATGCCATCTGGAAGCCAGAATTATCATCTTTTTGGACATACTTAGTTGTTGTTTCTTTGGGGTTTTGTTTGTTTTTTTGGTACTGGGAATTAAACCCAAGGGCATTCTACTTCTGTGCTACATCCCCAGCCCTATTTTATTATTTTATTTTGAAACAGGGTCTTACTAAGTTGCTGAAGGCCTTGCTATGTTGCTGAGGCTGGCCTCCATCCTGTAATCCACCTATCTCAGCCTCTCAAGTATTGGGATTACAGGTATGCACCATGATAACTGGCAACTAGTTGTTGGTTTTTATCTTTATGCTTGAGGTCTCGGGTTCACAATATGGCTGCTGCTGTGCCAGACCTCATGTCTCTTCTAAGAGGATGAAGGCAGTAGTTGAAAGGCTTCTCGAGGTCTAGCCTCCCAAACCCACATAATTTCACGTCTGCCAGATTCAGTTGGCAAAAGCCAAGT
>PVLC010019791.1:0-13295 GCA_004027655.1 Graphiurus murinus
CAACAACAACAAAAAACACATGGATTTGATTTTTTAAACAAAACCAGAAATTGGTCCTTTGAAAACCCACTTACAAATAAGGGAAAGTATTTTGAGAAAAATCATCAATAAAATTATTGGTACCATCAAAGAAATGGAGCCAGGTATGGTCACACATGCTTGTAATCCCAGTACTTGAGAGGCTAAAATAGGAGGATTATAGGTTCAAGACCAGCCTCAGCAATCGTGAGAATCTCAGCAATATACCAAGACCCTGTTTAAAAATAAAATAATAGAGATGGGGGTAGTTCAGAGGTAAAATGTCCCAGAGTTCAAGCTCCAACTACACACACACACACACACACACACACACACACACACACACACACAAAGTGGTTTCTCATAGAGAAAGGATATTAAGAAAATTGAGGATGATGCATATACTGTTACAAACTTAAAATTTATCATTATTCATACTCTTAAAGCAAGCTCTTTTATTGCAGTACATATATGGAAATATTACCCATACATATATGCCAACAGTATAAGTATTATGTGTACATTTCAATAGATAATCAAATGTGATATGTCCATGCAACCATCACCTCCGTCAAGGAATAGAACATCTCCCCATCCCGGAAGCAGATCCAAGTCTCTCCTAGTTGGTGCCACAAGCTCTTCCCTAAAGGTATTGCCTCTCCTGGCCTTTAGCACTAAAGAATATTCTCCCTTGTTGTTTTTTTAGCTTCAGATAAATGGCGAGTCCCACAGTACAACATTCTTCTCTGTTTGCATTCTTTCACTTGACCCTACTTTTGTGAACTCTACCCATGTTGTTTCATGCTGCAGTAATTCAGTGATTTTCATGGCTCAGTTGAAGTCCACTGAGCATTTACTAAAGCCTACCCATTCTACCACCGATGGGCACTGTGGTTGCTTACAGTTTAGGATGATTATGACCAGCACCACTGGAACACTCTTATACATGTCTGTTGGTGCACACAAGCCCAATTCCATTGGGAGTGGATCTGCTGGGACATAAAAAGTACACATATGTTCACTCAAGTGGAGACTGCCAAAGAGGTCTCCAAAGTAGCTGAACCAATTTCCACTCTCTCAGCTGGGTTGAGAATCTCTGCCGCCTTACCCAGTCATGGCTGTGATTTTAACTGACCAGCAAGTTGATCAGACCACAAATATCATATGCAGTTAGCAATCATATTTCCTTGATAGCACCTATTCACCAACTGAAATGGAAATATGGGGGTGCACGCCTGTAATCCCAGTGCTTGGGAGGCTGAGACAGGAGGATTGCAGGTTCAAAGACAGCCTCAGCAATGTAGCAAGACTCTCAGCAATCTAGTGAGACCCTGTTTCAAAAATAAAATAGGGCTGGGGTGTAGCTCAGAAGTGGTAGAATGCCCCTGGTTTCAATCCCTAGTAACACACACACACACACACACACACACACACACACACACTCCCTCCATGACCTCCCTCCTGCCCCTTGCACTTAACACCTCTTTTTTTAGAGCTTGTGCATGTAGGGAATGGTTCTGAGGATTGAACGCAGGAGTGCTGCTGAGCTACAGTTCCAGTCCTTTTTTTAATTTTGAAACTGAGTCTCGCTAAGTTTGGGGGGCTAGCCTTGAACCTCCAACCGTCCAGTCTTTGCCTCCCAAATACCAGGATTACAGGCCTGTGCTGCCATGCCCTTTCTCCCTCCAGTGTTCACATCAGAGCACCCTCGTTCACAGCTCCCACCCCTCTGCTCCCCCCTCGGGTGAGCTTCCACAGTGGCTGCCTAACTCCAAGACACCCCCGAAGCCATCCTTTCCTCCTCTTCCCCTAGCTCTACAGAGGAAGGCTTAACCATCGCAAAGAATGAATCTCCAAGAAATTATTCTACCTCGCCGACATTTCCTCCGTCAGATCACTTTCCCAAAGCCCGCAAGACTGAAAGCGCTTTGTTAATTCTACAGCTTCTATGAAATAGGAGAAGACTTCTATTACCCTGAACTTTTCACAGTCTGCTGAACTATTTTAAAAATTAACCAGTCCATAGCACATATATAATATTATATTGAGAGCCTGATGCCCAAAGCACACAGATTATGGGAGGTAGCACTTCATTGGGTGGGCCTGGAGTTTATTTACTGCAGTGGTAAGAGAATGGCATTGCCACCCCACCCCCCACCAAAAAAAAAAAGGCCCAGATCTCATGAGACTGCAGCAGAATCATTGGTGAAATGAACATGAATCAGAGTTCCAAAACTGCATGACCAATGACAACCAGCACCGGTGATCCCATGGGAGCATCCATAGCTCTGAGGGTGTGCAAGGAGGAATCACCTGGAGCGGGTGCAGACAACCGCCATGTGAAGGTCGTGGGGTTGGGATGGGATGGAGCCCTGGGGCCCAGAGGGGATCGAGGACAGCGCCAAGATGGCAGAAGGAAGATGTCTCCTTCCAGGAAGTGAAAGCAGGCGAGTGTGGTTAAAATGCAGAGCCCGGGAGAGCACTTCTGGGGTGCAGACACAGAGCATAAAGTGTGTGCAGAAGCTCAGAGGCCAGCTTGGCAATGCAAGGTTTGAGCTGGTGCTTCCAACAATAGCTCAGCAGCGCCCGCAGGACCAACCCTCTCTCAGGCTATAAAGCCTGCCTTAAACTATAAAGACCTATCAACTCAGTACCAGACACGAGAAACAACTCCCAGGAGGCACCAGAAAGGGACAGCAGCAGGCAGATACTGAAAGAGTTTCAACTGTTGAAGTAGAGAAGCCAGTGGAGAGTTTCCTGTTGTCTTACTGTGAGGGCAGACCGATTTCCCTGTGTGCCACGTGGGAACAGATGAAAATCTGTAGTCTCACTGGATTGAAAATGAGGGCACAGAGATGGGGCAACCCCAGGGATATCTGGCAGGAAAATGGAGCCCCTAATTCTGTGCATGAATCATGAATCTTATCCAAGTTTCTTGCTGACACAAAACCACACATACATATGGGAAACTGTCAGTAACCCAGATGTAGCTAAAAGAACCAAACCCAGGTTTGAACTCCTACGCTCCACCAGAAAACCAGTGTATCCATTTCAAGTTAAGTCATTAAGTTTAGAGTTTTTATGAAAGCATCACAATGGAGGGTTTGCTTTTTAGTTTTTGGTTTTGTTTTTGGTACTGAGGATTGAACCCAGTACCAGGCATTCTACCTTGAAGCTACACCCTCTTATTTTTTTTTTATTTTGAAACAGGGCCTCACTGAGTTGGTGAGGGTTTTGCTGAGTTGATGAGACTGGCCTCAAACCTGCAAACCTACTGTCTCAGCCTCCCAGGTACTAGGATTATAGATGTGTGCCACTATACAGAGCTTCCTCCTCCTCTTTTTCCTCTTCCTCCTCCTTCTTTGATTTATTTGTTTTTTTGATTTTGCTTGATATGTTTTATTAGAGGGTGGGAATGGTAACTGCCTAATTACATTTACATTTCACATTTTCAAGTAGACATTCTGACTTTACAGTGTGGAGCAGATTGCGCTGGGGCAGAAATGGATGCAAAGATGAGTTCAGAGGCTAAAGAAGTATCCAGAGAGATGATCCTACTTCAGACAGGAGTGGCAGAGGAAGACAGAGTCTGAAAGAAGCAGACACTTTGGGGCCATCCGAGCTGGGGAAGGAATTAAACCCAGGCTGGTGGAGCAAGAGGCCCAGCAAGGACTCGGATGTCTGTGGTTATTAGCAACCCAAATGTCTGGTGGTGACATTCATGATGATATGCAGGGCAGGAAGATAACCAGGCTTGGTGGGGAGTGTGAGTTGGTTTCCGGCAAGAGCAGTGGAAGGTACACTTGAGATCACCAGCACAAATACCAAGTAGGCTGTAAAGAATTCAGAGAGGGGTCAAGGCTAAAGATTTAAATTTGTAAGATAACTCAGTTTGAGGCAGTAAAGTTGGAGGTATGGATGAGATCCCCTAAGGATAGAAGGTAGGAAGAAAAAGGCAGCCCAGATTCAAACCTTCAGAAATCTCAGTTTCAAGACCAAACTGAATTAGACATGGCCGCGGAGGAGTGAGTAAACACGAGGTAACAAGAATCCAGAACATTCTGTGTTTGCCCACAGAAGGTAGCCTATACACCATCAAGAGCACAAAGCTCCTAATATTCTACAATCATCAGCCCAAATACTTTATCGCCGTATCTACCTATAATCTCACCCTTCCCTGTTCCAACATTTAACTCTCAACCTCCACCCCCCCCCAAGAATCTCCTTTTACCTCTTAAAGACCCCAAGACCCACGCAAGATCTGACTCCAATGACTTCAGTAGATCTCCCCTGTGTTCTCACTTTTTAATCCATTATCTTTCCTTTGTCCAACTACACATCCTTCTCCCCAGCATTCAAACTCCATTATGCATTCCAACACGGTTCATGTTGCCATCCTAAAATGATAAAGAATGTAATACAGACTCCTCAAGAGCATCGTTGAGGAATCTCATTTGTCCTTTTAAAAGTGACAAAGAAGAAAAAAAGCATTTGAAGTCAGCAAGACTGAGACTCTGCAAAGCCTGAAACTTGAAACATGTAAGTGTTTATGTTACAGGATTATTTTCAGTGTACCTTGCTTTATAGTCACTATTTTTCCTTTTAACAATTCAATATTAAACTGGATGAACTGGTAACATTTTCTGGTCCTGGTTTTAAGGGCTGCTGTGACCCATTTATATTCACATGTTGGGCGTAATAGAGATTCCAAACACAAGATACAATATAGTGGTAAATTCATAACCACAGTTGATTATTGAAGGTGTACGAGGAATCCCATTCTTCCACGTGGGTATCCTCCTTTGGTACAGCAGTCTGGGGCTCCCTTACTGCTACCTCAGCAATCCTCCAAGTATAGGCTGCAGATATCCAGGGTCCCTACATGCCTTATTATGACTCACATTCAAAACTACATTCATAATGATATTGTGATCTTAGTCTGTTTTGTGCTACTACAACAAATTACCATAGACTGAGTAATTTATAAAGAACAGAAGTTTATTTTGTCACAGTTCTGGATGCTGGGAATTTCAGTATCCGGCTCAAGGTACCAGCATCTAGTACCTAGTGAGAGCCTTCTTGCTTTGTCCTCGCATGGTGGAAGACAGAAGGGAAAGTAGGAATGAACACTGTTCCTCACAGAGAAAGTCAGTACAAAGAAAGAATAAAGATAGTAAAGATCAGAGCAAAAATAAATAAGATTATAACTATAAAAACAATACAAAAGGTCAATGAAAAGTTGACTTTTTGAAAAGATAAATAAAAAATTTTTAAAAACCTGCTATCCTCCTGTCTCAGCCTCTCAAGTACTGGGATTACATGCATATACCATCACACCAAACTCTGCTACAATTTCTTGGTTTCCAAATGCATGCTGAGAAAAAGGAAGGGAATTTTAATGGTCTTTTTTTCTTTCCTTCCGAAAACCATGGCTTTTCTTCTTTGATATTGCATCAAAAGTGCATTGTAGACTAGGGGAAAATGAAATTTAGAAATTTAAATAATGATATGCTATGGTTCAAATATGTTATTGCCTTCAAAATTCATGTTGAAATTTAGTCCCCAATCTCTCCGTATTTGGAAGTGGTCCTAATAGGAGATATTTAGATCATGAGGGTTCCGCTGCACAGGACTGAGTCCTTTGCTATTGTTTGCTCCTCTCACCATGTTAAAAAAAATCAACTCAAAATTAATCAAGGATTTAAATATAAGACCCAAGACTATGAAACTACTAGAATAAAACAGAGGGAATACTTTGACATTGACCTGGGCAAATTATTTGGGGGGGGGCGGTTATGACCCTAAAAGCACAGATAATATAAGCAAATATTGATAAATGGATTATACCAAACTAAAAAACTTCTGCACAGTAAAGGAAATAATCATTAAAATTAATATACAACCTACATAATAGTAAACATATTTGCAAACTATCCATCCAACAAAGGATTAATATCCAGAATATATAAAGAATTCAAGCAAGTCCACAATGAATAAATAGGTAAGCTAATGAAGAAAACAATTCAATTGATGCTGTATATATACTGTATATGTAATTATCAATGCCAGTCTCAATATCACGTATGGGGAAGGGGAGGGAGAGGGGTGAGATCTGGGGGAAAGTTACCAAGAGCTGTGGGCATGTATGTCCCTATCACTCTGAACTTCATTATGATGTTTGATTACAATGCACCAATAAAAGCATATTTTAAAATAAGAGTGTATGTAATGCAACACCTTTTATATATGATTTGAACAAATATTTTTCTTTTTTTTATTGGTGCATTGTAAATATACATCTTAATGTGGTACAAGCTGGTAGAGTCATACATGCACACAGCACTCATTTAACCCTTCCCTAATTCCCACCCCATTATTTAGTTTTTTTATATTTGGATTTAGAAAAAATTCTGGTTCTATCAATGTAACAAAAACTGAAAAGAACCCAAAATTGAGCTAATGCTCTGAATGGATAGTTCTCAAAAGAGGCTAGGCAAATTGCCAATAGGTATATTAAAAGGTGTTCAATGTCATTAATCATCAAGGAAATACAAATCAAAATCACAGTGATATATCACCTCACCCAAATTAGAACGACTTGGATCAAGTCATTAAATATCAGTTGGCTATGCTGCTGCTACACAGATCGCGGTCTTTAGGCTCTGAGGGAACTTTGAAGCGTGATAAACAGTGACTCTATACTGAATACATGAAAGTTCTTAGGTTGAAGTCCTGACCTCCAGTAACTCAGAGCATAAACTTGTTTGCAAATAAGATCTTCAAAGAGTAATAAAATTAAAATGAAATCTTTATCACGGGCCCTAATCCAATGATTACTATCTTTATAAGAATAAGAATTTTGGACCCCCACAAAGATAAAGGAGGGGTGCACTCACAAAGCAACCGCCTGGTGTGGGGACACAGTGTTAGAAGGTGTCCATCAGCAAGTCAAGAGGGTGGAAACAAACCTTGATCTTAAACTTCCAGGCTCCAGGACTGTGAGAAAATAGATTTCTGTTACTTAAGCTCCCAACCTATGGTCATTTGTATGGCAAAGTAACACAGCAAGTTGCCTAATTCCATCCTGGTTACCTGCAGATGTGAAATTAGGCTATAAACCTTATTATTGAACATCAGAGACTCCCAAAATAATATCATCAGCCTTCATGCATGAGGTCCCTTGTTGGTTCAACTACTTCACAGCAACTTTCTTTGAGTGGTTCAGTTGGTACATTTTGAGCCAAGATACAAAGCCAAGTTGTCTTCTACCAGCTTTAAGTCAGCCACACAAGAATAGATAAGGTTCAATGCTTTTCTAAAATTTCAAGGTTGAATGTCAAAAAGTGGTCGGCATATACATCAAACATAATTAGAGAAGACCACACCATGGTAGGACGAGGATCACGGCTAATCTTGATGAGGAACTGGCTGAGTAGCTTGAGGCAGCACGTGCAGCTTGCTCCCCACCCTGGGAGCAAGGTCCAGAGGCCCTGGATCTTGCAGAAGAGTGCACAAACACCGAAGATCTGTGACTGCAAAACTAGTACCTCTGCTGGAAAGCCAGCTCAGAAGGAAGAGACACCTGGCTTCCTCCTGCTTTGAAAGCAGACCTGGCTTTGATCAATATGCTATTATAAATATGATGCACAGTTGTGAGAGAAAATAATTTGTTTCAGAGAAAATGGCACAGATGAAGGCACCCCCACAGCCTTTGAAAGTCGATGCCCCTGCAGCGAGGGAGTGACTACAGCCCACGTGCAGTCATTGCAGGTCAGCCGGGCGGCAGGCGGCCTGCCGATTTCTGAAATACTGCTGCACGCAAAGCCGGCACAAGCCAGACTTTCTGGTTTTGTTTTGCTTTTTGCCTAAACTCTTGGAGGTGGACAATAATTATTAGGGGTCTGTTTCCTTGCAAATCCAATATGTGCACCCTGCCCTTCTGGGGCACTCTATCAACAGGTTTGCCCCGGCCCAGTGACCTTTCATTACACTGTCTGGAAAGCTCTTAAAGATATTTCATCACAGACAGGAGGATATTGTGTGGGTGGAAGTTCATTGAAATCACAACTCTAGAGGCATCGATTGCCCTAAAAAAAAAATGGTGAGTCTAGCAAGTCATCTGAGGGAGTCGCAGTCAACAGTCAGCACTCCATTGGACAACTGCAAGCCCAGATGCTCCCTGAACCCTACCCGCCAACCTGCTCCATGCTCATTAGCATGCTGAGTGTTACAAAGAGGTCTTTCTTTAATTATTATTGTTTTCATACCTTGTAATAGAAATAACAGATTCTAAATATCTTCCATTTGATAAAAAGAGGAAATTAGTATAATGCCGAGTGATAGCAGCAGGGTGAAAAGTTTCAGTAGAGAATGATTTCAATTATACAAAAATATTTTTAAGCCAGATGCCATGGCACACACCTCTAATGCCAGTACGAGGGAGGCTGAGACAGGAGGATCACAGGTTCAAGGCCAGTGCATGGTAACTTAGCAAGACCCTGTTTCAAAAATAAAATAATGAAACAAGGCTGAGGGTATAGATCAGAGGTAGACTACCCCTGAGTTGAATCAATAGAGAGAGATCTTTAATGGTTAAAAAGGATAGCCTCTAAAATTTCCATGTTGAATGTTACAGATAGTTTCTAATTCCTCTTGAAATTAAATGTATTCAAAGTATTGTAAAGAATATTTTGAATATTATTGAATTATATGGAGAATATAATATTTATACGAATATATCAACATGATTATAATGAATATATGTCTATATACCTAATATATAATCAATATTAATATAATGTTGATTTGAACAATTTTGAGAGACCAGGTGACTTCCCCCTTCATGGGGGGGTGAGTGCGGGGTCCTTTAATATCTCAGATCTAGCTATTAGGGTGGTAGTTTCTGCCTATTAGAGGGCGATCACAGAGACAGAGCCTGCCTCTGAAAGTTTTCCAAATCTTTCTCTAATTACAGATGAAAACCTCAAAGCACAAAGAAATAGAACTTCACCAATCTTACAGAACCAAATCAGATTCTCTCTCTTGTGCCTTTAGCTAATGGGCATTTGTATAGAAAATATCCAGCTAGGTAGCAAAGTTTGATCTGAGACTTGCTTTCTTGAAAACCTAACATTGAGGCTACTGAATAACAGCTAACCTTCAGTCAGCTGTAATTGGGAGGCCACATTATCTACCAAAAAGAACTGTCAATAAGCGCTGAGAGCTCGATTCAAATCTGCCATAGAGGCAGCTTCTTGACAGAAGAAAAAAAGCAACAAATAGGTGAACAACACTACGAGAACTGAAATACAGCTGATCAGAACCTGGAAGACTGACCAGGGAGAGCAAAGAAGCCCATCTGTGTGGCCGCAGCGCCCCGCCGCTGAGTGGCAGCCGCCATTGAGCCAGCCCCCGGGGTGGGGTCTACTGACAAAGAAATATAGAACGACAGCTGATGACTGGGAAAGGCAGGTCTGTTATGGAGACTCTGAATGCACACTTTCCAATGACATCATCTACATTATTGAATTTCTAGAATACCAGGAAAGATGGCTATTCTCTCCCAAAAGCTAAGGATGATTTTAATTCCTTTCTGCTAGCTAATTCTTTAAAGGGAAGTAGTGTAATTTTTCTAAAGAAAACTAGATATGCAACTGGTGAGTTCAAGTTAACAATCCAGCACTGTGTATATAACTTTAGGCAAATTATTTAATTTCTTTGAGCCTCCCGATGCTCATATATAAAATGGAAATATTGTTTACCCCACAGGGTCATTGTAAAGAGTGAATAAGTAAAGTGTTCTGCATATTCTAAAATGCTGCACGAGTGCAAGGTATTGCTATTTTCAAGTATTCATCTTTTGGGAGCACCAAAATAACCTTGAAAAACTTCTTTCAGACCGAAAAGGTCCATTAAGCTTACCCAAATAACCTATTAGAATCTCTAAACGAGAATAAAGAACTTTACTTCTAAAAATTCCTTCTTGAGCTAAAAATTCTGCATTTCAAGAAGACTTTTGTTTTATTTATTAAAATAGGTGGTGAATACAGAATTTCTCATAGACTTGCTATCTTGCATCTGGCACTTTTTCATTTCTTTCCAAAGTAGAGATAGCGGTAATAAATCAGAGGCAATACCCAGCTTATTTCTGTGGGCAGCCCAGGTAATTCTGGGAGCCCGGTGTGAATTTCTGAAGCCAGAATGTGCAAGCAGACCCACCCACGCTCATTTGGTCCATTAGGATTCACACTGTACTTCCACACCCAGAACCTGGAGCAGCATTGGCAGTTGGCTTTCAACTTCAATGACTTTGTTGGAATGACAGAGTAGGTAAGTATTATATTTCTGCCTAAAGACAAGTTTTATGGGATCATACATTCCTATTCTTAGGAGGGTTCATTTCATTTTTTTTTTACTGAATTAACATTAGAAAGCAGTCATTTGGCTTTATGAAGCATGTTTCTTCCGCCTTAGTAGACTAAGCAGTTCAAAACGTGCTAGGAAGAGGATGAAAGCCACTAAACAATTGATCTGAAGGGAATGAGAGATAAAATCATCAGGAGCCTGCAGATTAAAGAACTCATTTTCTGTTTCAGATTTATATATAAACACAACAGTTAAAGACAAGACATGGGCTAAGGACATATCCTCAATACACCCCCTCAGATTTTAACTTTAATTAATCCTCTGTATTTCTTAGCAAAGCATTTTCTAATTGCACAGGGACCTGCTTAAGAATTCTAAGCAGGATGGTAACTGCTGCCGAGTTGTCATTCTTAAGTCATCTTGCCATTCCTAAGGACTGCGTTTTAAGCCATTAATGCATGTCTTATCTTACGTTAATTAAATGGGTGAATTTTCCTTGCCTAACAATTGCTCATAATATTCCAATACTGTTTAAGCTCTTAAATAACCAACTAAGATAAATACACATCCTCAACCTAAATCTGTCCATATTATTTATTATCAGTGAGAAAAAAAATGTGAAAGTAAATTATTGGGTACAAAGTATGTAATTCTTAGATATGGAATAGCCCAGGTTTTAAAGTACCCCCATATTGTGTTTTTCTAATACAATCTTAGCCTTGCAAGGTGCCCTCAGCTCTTGGCTCCAGGAGAAGAGGAAATTCAAGTGAGGAGAGCAAGGTAGAAGTTGTATGTGTGTGCTTTTCGACTTCCTCAGCTAAACCCATTCTTGCTGGTACAAGTTTCAGGCCTCTGGTGCCAAAATAGAATGGCAGGGTCCTTCCCACGAGGCTTTGCGAACACCAGATGGTACATCATGAAAACAGGTCTCAGAATTGTGCCACACATGCCAATGTTCTTGGCCAGTGGGCACGAAACAATCTGTTGGTAGAAGCTCTGCAGCCCAGCTCTCGGGCACTTCAGAGATCCTGGGGTACCTTGCATGGTCCGGACACAGAATTCTCAGTCAACATGCAAGATGTGAATTTGAGCACAGCCGAAGGCTCAGCCGGAGGGCAGCTCTCTAAAGGAGAGCACATAGCCAGCTGGGTCCTCCAGATGCCCACCCTCTGTCCATGGAGGGGTCAAGGACCCGGGCAGAGCTGAATCAACCCACATACTCCAACCATCATGAGCACTCGTTTCCCTCCATTGAAGTTACCTCCAAGCTGGGTGTGGTGGCGCACAACTTAATCTCAGTACTTGAGAGGCTGACACAGGAGGATCATAGGTTCAAAACCAACTTCGTGAGACTTTCAATAACCCAGCAAGACCCTGTTTCAAAACAAAAATAGAAAAGGGGCTGGTGGTGTTGCTCAGAGGTAGTATGCCACTGAGTTCAATCCCACAGTTAAAAAAAAATCCTCCATTAATCTTTATGCTAATTAATAAATCTCCAGTGCAGGGCTTTGTAGATGAAAGTGGTTGGAGACTTGGGTCAGTGAACACTCAGTTGTGAAGTCTTGCTGGGCGTCTTTACAATGCTAACAGTCTGCTGTTGTTGGGTGGATTTCTCACTGAGACATATAAATGCTAATGAGATACACCTTGGATATAGAGAAGAACTAATTAGCCCACATGTGTAAATATTTTAGGACATCTCTACTGAAGCATTTCAAAGAAAAATTGCAGACAGAAAAGCATACAAGCTTCAGAATGGAATCTGCATTCAAGGTGTACCACCAATGCAAGAATTCAGAGGGACAATCGCTCTTCCATTCCTATTTTACACAGCCCAAGTTTTCTGAACTAGGGGACCAAGGTGGACGTTTTTCCCTTCCCAATTTAAACACAAGACAGATAAATAGCTAAAGATGAATATTTTAGGTAAGCAGGGTCTAAGTTCATAAGTATGAAAACAGTATCCATTTTGAATGCTTTCTTTCTGATAAATGCCCAGAAAAGATTCACATAGCTGCTTTAAATTTCTATGAGACTTCTATTGGAGTAACAAAGCTGAGAAGTGATAACATGGTCCCTAGTCTGGGATTCTGTTCCAAAATGAGTCCGTCAGGATTATTCTACTTTATTATTGAGGAAGCACCAAATCCAAGAAAATTCAAATGCATGCATAGCCCACCAGGATTGCAAAATCCAATTGGTTTACACAAGATGAAGACTTGTTTAACTTATCACCCTATATTCTAAGATTTGCTTGCTCAAAGGGATTTAAATTGTACGTGAAGCCGGGTGTGGTGGCGCACGCTTGTAATCCCAGCATTTGGGAGGCTGAGACCAGAGGATCCGGGTTCGCGGCCAGCCTCAGCTACCTAGTGAGGCACTCCGCAACTTAGTGAGACTCAGTTTCAAAATAAAGAATAAAAAATAGGGCTGGGGGTATAGCTCGGAGGTAGAATGCCTCTGAGTTCAATCCCCAGTACCGCAAAATAAATAAATAAATAAATAAATAAATAAATAAATAAATAAATAAATAAATTGTATGTGAAAGAGCAATGCTAGCTGCGTTTAGTCCTGACAGCTGACTATGAAGGGTGGACCCTGTTTGAGGAGTGTGTCTGCTTAAAACTCATTCTCCTGTCTTGGAGAACAGGATACCTTGACCCAGACTCATGGAAGCTCAGCTTTGTGCTGCTTCTTCACCCATCAAATATGTAACGAGGGCCTCCCCTACACAGCACTGGAGTCAACCCTGGGAAGCCCGCAAAGGAAGGTGGGACATCATGTCATCTCTGGAGGAGCTTTGATACGGACTTTGTTTGAAAAACTAGGACAACTAGCTGTGAAAGGTAGTGAGTGGTTCAATAGAAAGAAAATTCACAACCCAGAAATGATACGGAAAAAAAAATGAATCA
>PVLC010019791.1:13395-30199 GCA_004027655.1 Graphiurus murinus
TCCCAGCATTCGGGAGGCTGAGACCGGAGGATCCGGGTTCGCGGCCAGCCTCAGCTACCTAGTGAGGCACTCCGCAACTTAGTGAGACTCGGTTTCAAAATAAAGAGTAAAAAATAGGGCTGGGGGTGTAGCTCGAAGGTAGAACGCCTCTGAGTTCAATCCCCAGTACCGCAAAAAAAAAAAAAAAAAAAAAAAAATGAATCACTGAAGATTGGACTGGCCAAAACATTTTTAAAAAGGCCAACCAGGTGGGACTCCAAGCTGGCACAGAGAAAAACATCATCCTAGGAAAGATAGATAGGGAGGTGGGCAGAAACTGAGGTGAGACAAAGGCATTGATTGGCTTTTCCAGAAAAACAACAAGATCCAAGGTGAAGATTGGTGCCAAGAAATAATGAGGTAAAAATATTGACACGACTGGAACTGAATTTAGAAGATCTAGAATGTTTGGTAAAGTTTATGCTCTGCCCTGTATGTATAAGGGCCACTGAAAACTTTTAAAACAGGAGTGTACATCCTAATAGGAGATAAATCCTCCCACAGCAAGAATGTATCAAAAGAGAGAAAGGCAGAAAGCAGGGCAGTCCATGGAAGAAACTATTTCAATCGTGCAAGAATAAAGTGATGCGTGTCTAGCCCAAAGAGAGGCAGTAAGACAGGAAATCAAATAGTTCTTTCATTTTCTGGAGAGGAAAAAAAAGTACAACTACCCTAGAAAAATAGCTTTGGCAGGTGCCCCATAGAATAGGTTGTTTTTCACCTATTTTATCCATGGACTTTTGGCTTTAACTGACCACCAAATAATTGCTTCAGGACGAGGCTATTTATCACCCTCTTCAGTCCAGCCCATCAGACCTGAACTGGAAGGGTTTCAGAAACGGTGGGCTCACTGAACTGCAAGATCTCACTGCTGATAATCTCCCATTATCATTTGATGTAACCTCCGTCTCCCACGCATCTGCAGCAGAGTTTGCCAACATATCACAGCCCACACCTTGAAATCTTAGACTTGCTGTGTCATGGAATATGCTTCTCCACACATAGCCTTGATAGTTATCTGTGAAACTGTACAACCTTGATTGTAAGTTTCTTATTCCTAACGTTATTACTTAACCTTACGTGCTACCTAGGCATATAGGAGGAACTGAGGGCAGCACGTGGACAAAAAGAGATAGAATGAAGTAAAGTACCGAGAGAAAAAAAAAAAAAATCCCATGACCTAGAATTCTGTTCCCTGAGAAATTATCCTTCAAAAGTGAAGGAAAAATACTTTCTCCGATAAACACTGAGGGAAATTGTTACCAGTAAACCTGCCTTGAAATGCTAAAAGTTCTTTAGAGAGAAGGAAAGTAATACAGGTCAGAAACCCAGATCTACACATAAAAAGGAGGGGGATTAGAGAAGAGCTAAAAGAAGATAAATATATTTTTTTAAAATTTTTATTCTCTTTTTTTGTGTGTGTCTGGTACTGGGGATTAAACCCGGGGCATTCTACCTCCAAGCTACATTCTAGTCCTATTTTTTATTCCTTTATTTTTAAACAAGGTCTCACTAAGTTGCAGAGGGCCTCACTAAGTAGCTGAGGCTGGCCACGAACCCAGATCCTCCTGTCTCAGCCTCCCAAGTACTGGGATTATAAGCGTGCGCCACCACACCCAGCTTTTTATTCTCGTTCTTAATTGATACATATAGGCTTTTTTTTTTTGGTACTAATGATTGAACTCAGAGGTGTTTTACCTCCAAGTTATACCTCAGCCCTTTTTTTAATTTTAAATTTTGAAATAGAGTCTGACTGAGTTGCTGAGGCTAGCCTCAAACCTTTAATCCTCCTGTCTCAGCCTTCCAAGTACTAGTATTACAGGTATGTACCACCAGATCAGCTTATATAGATTGAGAGAGAGAGAAAGTTTATGTAGAAGTGAAATGAAGAACAGCAATCATACAAGGAACAGGAGGGAGGACGTGGAAAATTTTGTTGTTGCCATGTATTCAAACACCTGTGAAGTTGTCTAATGCTATTTGAAAGTGGACTTGGATAGTCATATATGTGTATTGCGAACTCTAGAGCAACTACTTTAAAAAGTAAAAAACAAAAATGTAGAACCAATTTACAAAGAATGGGAAAAAAATAGAAATTAAAACCACGAGTGGCAGATAAAGACTGGAAGATGGCAATAAGAAAATTGAAACAGGAAAGCAAGAGAAAAAAAAAATCAATGAAACCAAGAACCAGTTCTTTGAAAAGATCAATAAAATTGATAAGCCTCAAACCAGGCTAAAAGAGGTGGGATACAAATTACTAGTAATAGAAACTAAACAGGGAAAATTGTTGCATATTGTGGTCTTTTTTTTTTTTTTTGTAGTACTAGGGATTGAACCCAGGGGCCTTCTACCTCTGAGCTACACCCCTAACCCTATTTTATTTTTTTAGTATGAAACAGAGTCTCACTAAGTTGAGGAAGGCCTCACTAAGTTGCTGAGGCTGGCCACAAACCTGTGATTCTCCTGTCTCAGCCTCCCAAGTACTGGGATTACAAGCATGCGCCACCACATATGGTATCTGGTAGACTTTAAAAGAATAATAAAAGAACACACTGAATGACTCTGTTTGATAACCCAGATGAAACAGGCATTCTTTGAAAGATAAAATCTGTCAAAACACACAAAAATAAACATAAAACCTGAAGAGGCCTGTATCTATTTTAAAAATGGAATTAATTAATAATTTTCCAAAAGAGAAAGCACCAAGCCCAGATACGTTAACTGGTAAATTCTATCACACATTTCGGAAAGAAATTATACAAGGAAATACTTCTTGCCTCATGGTATGAGGCCAGCATTATCTTAATACCAAAACCAAAATAAGATATTACAAGAAAACCAAAGACCAGTGTCTCTCATAAATACAAAAATTCTGGGGAAAATATTTAAAAAGTCAAATCCAATGATGTATACAAGGAATAACACAAAATGAACAAATTGGATTTATCCAAGTTAAAGAAAACTAATTCAACACTCAAAAATCAGTTAATGGAATCCTTCACATCAACACACAAAGGGGGAAAATCACATAACTATATCAATAAATATGGAAAAAAAGCATTTGATAAAATGCAGCACACATTCATGATACAAACTCTTGGCAAACCACCGCAAAGGGGAAATTTCTCAACTGGATGAAGAAGACCCACCAAGGGGAAACTAAAACAAAACAACTTAAGTCATATCTAATGGGCAGAAAAGAGAAGCTTTTCCATTATGATCTTGAACAAGAGAAAAGATGTTTCTTCACTGCTTTACAATGTCCTACTCAGAGTTCAACTAATCAATCATACAAGAAAAGGAAATAAAAGATAGATGGATTGGGAAGGAAGAAATAAAATTCTTTGCAGATGACAAGGTTGTTTACATTTTTAAAAAAATCAACAAAAACTCCTAGAAGTAATAAGTGATTGAAGCAATGTTGCAGGACATAAAGTTAATATTCAAACATCAAACACTTCCCTATATACCCACAATAAACAGGTGAAATTTGAAATTAAAAACACAGTATCTTTTGCATTAGTATCCACAAAAATGAATTAATCAGGTATAAATCTAACAAAATTTGTGCGAGACCTATATGAGGAAAACTACAAAACTCTCATTTAAAAAAATTAAAAACCTAAATAAACATGCTTATGGATAAGAAGATTTGTTATTAGTAAAAAAGTCAATTCTTCCCTACTCGACCTATAGATTCAATGCAATCCCAATAAAAGTTATTTCATGGGTATTAACAAACTGATTCTAAAGTTTATATGAAAAAGCAAATGACTCTGATTGGTCAGTACAATATTGAAAGAGATCAAGGTCAGAGGACTGATACTACTCAACTTCAAGACTCACTATAAAGCTACAATAGTGAAGACAGTGGTATTGGTGAAAAAACAGATAAACAGATCAATGGAACAAAACAGACAGCCTAGAAATAGACCCACATAACTATAGTCAACGGATCATTGACAAACAAACAAAGCAACACAGCAGAGGAAAGCCTTTTTAGCAAATGATGCTGGAACAACCAGTCATTCACACGCAGAAACAATCTAGACGTCAATCTCATACTCCTCACAAAAAATTAGATCAGAATGTATCATAAAACTAAATGTAAACCCATAAAACACCTAAATGATAGCATAGGAGAAAATCTAAATGAGCTTGGGCATGGTGATAAGTTTTTAGATCGGACAATAAAAATGCAATCCTTGAAGAAAAGAATTGATAAACTGGACTTCCTTAAATTAAAAATTCTGTTCCACAAAAGATACTGCCAAGAGAATGGGATGACAAGCCACAGACTAGGAGAAAACAGCTGCAAAACCTATATCTGATAAAGAACTACTATCCAAAGTACACAGAGAATTCTTAAAAATGCAACAAAAAGAAAATGATCAAATGAATTTGGAAATAGATAAAAGATCTAACCAGACACTTCCCCCAAGGAAGATGCACATACCACAAATAAGCATATGAAAATATAGGCCATATCACATGTTACTAGGAAATGGCCAATTAAAACAACAATGAGATATAGCTACATGGTAATTAGAATGGCCAGAACTCACAATACCGAATTTTGCTGATGAGGATGTGGGGCAACAGAAACCCTCCTTTGTGCCTGGTGGGAATACAGATGATACCACCACTGGAAGATAGTTTCACAGTTTCTTACAAAACCAAACATACTCTTTTACCATATGATCCAGCAGTTGTACTCTCTGGTATTTGTCCAAAATTAGTTGAAATTGTGTGTCCACACAGAAATCTACAAAAGAACGTTTGCAGAAGCTTTATTCATAATTGCCAAACTTTGGAAACAGCCAAGATGCCTTCCTTCGGTAAATGAATGAATGAATAAACTGGGGTATATACACAGACAATGGAAAATAATTTGACACTAAAGAAAATGAGCTATCAAGCCATAAAAATATATGGAGGAAACTTAAGTGCATTTTACTAAGTTGAGGAATCCAGTCTGAAAAAGGCTACACGTTATATGATTCCAACTATATTACAATCTGGAAAAGGCAAATCTATGGAGAAAGTAAAATGATCAGTAGTTTGTGGGAAGGGAGGGATGCATAAGAAGAAAACAGAGGATTTTTAGGGCAATGAAACTATGATACTAATATGGTGAATACATATCATTATACATTTTTTTAAAAAATCATAGGACATTCCATATCAAGGGTGGGGCCCACCCAATGTAAACTTGGGCCTTAGGATGATAAAGATGCATCAGTATAGAGGTTGTGCATTTGTGGGGACATAAGGATATAAGGTAACTTTGTGTACTTTCTGCTCAATTTTCTTATGAAGCTAAAACTGCTCTAAAAATAAAGTCTATCTAAAGGGAAAATATAGAACCGAGTCACAGAGTGAGATTAGAGGCAGCAGTAGGTGCCTGAGCTAATGGGTACTAGGCAGCCACATAGGGCCAAGACAAAACAAAACAAAACAAAAACTAGAAGATGCTGAAAATAGAGACTTCAGCATAATAAATTAGCACAAGTTTAGTAGTTTAAAAAAATAGTCACATTTGTTATCTCAGAGCTTTTATGGATTAAAAATGCAGGCCAGTTTAGCAGGCTCCTCTGTTTTAGTCTTTCGTAGGTTAAAATCAGGTTTTCAGCCAGAGCTAAGGTCTCAAAGTTGGACCTGGGGAAGATCCACTTCCAAGCTCACGGGGCTGTTGGCAGAATTCAGCTACTCAAGGACTGTTTGAGGTCACCCTTCCTTGTTGCTTATTAGACTTCCCTTAGTTTCTGGCCTCTGAGCCTTTCCAACATCATGGCTACTTTACGAAAGCGTGTAGGCTGGGGAGCAACTGAGAGAATAAGAGTAATATGGAAAAAGTTACCATCTTGGGCATGGCATTCCAGGATCTCGCTGTAGTATATGGGTTAGAAGCAGGCACAGGTCCTGAGCACACTCTTGGGAGTTAGGAATTACACAAGGTCATGAGCAGCAGAAGTCCAAGGTGGACTCTGGACACCAGTGAAGACAGCTTGGTTAGAACTGAAGAAGAGAAAAAACTTTCAGCCCTTAACATAGGGAGAAAATGGACTCCGTTTCTGATCCTCCAGTCTCACCTGGCTCTGCTAGCCCAGAAGTATTTCAATTGTTGAGTTTCATGAGATTTTCCCTAAGACTTTCAGGAAAGCAAACAAAAGCCTAGCACCATTCTTTTAGATAATGCAGGGAGATTTTGGTTTCTTAGACCCCACCCCACCCTCACCAAAAAAAAGCACAATAAGAACTGAGCAAAACCTTCTTGTAGGCAACAACTTTCCTGATCTCTTCTGAAGTTGACTAGAACATACTTTATCCAGGATGTATCACATGGCAAATGGTTTGGAAAACACAGACTTGGTTTTAAATCTCAGTCCTACCACTTCCAATTGATGCCATCGTGAGCAGTTCATGTACAGCCCGTGCCTCCGGGTTTTCTTCTGTAAAATTAGAATTAAATACCTGCCTTGTAGGACTTGTGTCAAATGCCAGGAGATATAAGAGTCTGGTATGTACAATAAATGTTTACTTTCTCATTCCATTCCCTTCTTCCTTCTTTAATTTTTTTCTTACTTGCTTGCCTTCTGTTCTTGTTTCACTGTAATATTGTTAGTTTAGTAGGATACAACAAAGCACTGCACACTGGATGCTTAAACAACAGAAATGCATAGTCTCACAGTTCTGGAGGCTGAAGTCCAAGATCAAGGTATGGGCAGCATTAGTTCCTTCTAGGGGCTGTGAGTTCTCCAATCAACTCCAGATGATTGTCTTTATGTCTTTATATTCACAAGCTTCTCTGTGTCCAAATTTCCCTTTTAATAAGGACACCAGACATATTGGATTCAGGCAAACCTTTGTTCCTCTTCTGAACTTACTGTATCTACAATGACCTTATCTCCAAATCCGATTACATCCTGAGGTACTGGAGTTAGGACTTCAAAATATGAATTTTTCAATTAATTGACAATGGTGACACAATTCAGCCCATCATAAATATGCAGAACATATAAAATACATTAGAACATTCTCCGAACTCATTAACTCAGTTCCTCAAATGCCAGTGTCTTGCTTTTAAGTGTAAACACCGCTATCATAAAAAGACCTCTCAGGGGTAAGCAGAGCCATTAGCTAACGTTCACAGAAGTTTATGTATCCAGCATTGCTAAAATGATTTCATACATTTTTGTCTCATGACAACCCTAGAATATTTTATCTTAGCTTCCCCAGTCACAAATGAAGAAGCTAAGAATGAAAAGATCTCTACAAGGAGAAAAGTCAAGATCTTGAAAGCATGTGAAGTATTTGGGGGAGCTGATGGAGTCTCCTGAATTTGGTCACTTTTCCAGAGGATAAGCAGTGGGTTCTAGCATCTCTGCCTGTATATACTGGGATTCTTACAGTTGCACACAGGAGGAAATATTTTATCAGACATTATTCTTCCAGGCTACTGAGTTCCAGTGGAGGAGATGTAAAGCAGCTCGCTAGAAAGATGGGGTGAGGGAAGCTACTGCCCTCTGTATATCATGAGGAATTGCTGTAGCCTGTGATGTAGTAGTCTTATGATCCTAAATTGGCCCAGATTCTGATTTGAGTCAAGGGATGGGTCAGGGGCTTTCCCAAAATGCTATATTTGCTATTTTATGCCTTGCTCAAAGATCAGAAATCCAGCTCAGGATAAGAGCCACAATATACATATTTAGAGACTGGAAGATGGCCTGGAAGAAAATCACAGATGAGAAGATGAGCTGGATGAATTGGAAGGCTTGGGTTCCCTGGTAATAAAGCAAAGGAGACTTATCCCTCCCACCTGATGCCAGAGTGGGGTATGGTCATGACCCATGCTGCCACTTCCTCCTTGGTTTTCTATTTTAGAAATGTATCTTTTAGTTTTGTCCAGCTGAGATGGAATTATGACTTCTATTCTCCAATATAATTCTGTTTCTTTATCTCAGCTGGAGAATGAAATAGCATATTCATATAATACATTACACTAGATTTCACCTAGAGCAGCACGCAGTAAAAGCTATTTTCCAAACTTTTCAGTCTGAGCTCAAATAACGCTAATCGAATTTCAAATGTCATTAATAAGATTTGGTCTATGGACCAATGGTTATTTAGAAATAGAGGGTGGGGAAAGGACTGAGGGACAATTTAAAGGTTAGTTTGACTGAAGACAAGTTCAAGTTTAGCAATGCAACTTCTCTGCATTTGCTATACATCTCTAGGATGCATCAAAGGCAGGAAAACCAGCCTTTATCTCTCCATTTTCTATCTCTAATTAATGAGTGGCTTCCATGAGGATGGGGAGAGGAGATAAGAGTTGTGGTTAGAGGGGACCAGCCCAGTTGAGTGATGCTGAACTATCTAGAAGCAATTTCAGCAAGCCCAGGTACAGATAGGCATTCCTAGTAGTGAATTCTGGAGTTTTGCAATTTTCTAAAACCATTAGAGATAAAACTTGATTACAAAGGAATTGTAAGAGACTAATGATAAGGTGATGGATTAAATTATAAGAACCAATGACATAAAATGAATGCTGCCAGTCTCAGCATCATGGGGTTGCTAAGGAAGTGTTGAAGAGGACTCAGCCCTCCAAGCTCCTCTCTGACCCTCTAGACCAGGGTCTCCCCTAATGGTGTCTACCACAGACAAAGTCCACCCCAGCGGGGCAGCCACAGTGGGAAACTCCAAGAACCTTAAGGGGAACCTTAGCCCTGCTGGACATTCACAATCTATCCTGCCTCCTATCACGTGAAGGCTGAGCTCAGGGGCTGCTGCCTCCCAGCCCTCTCCTAAAAGAACATGCCAGGCCAAGCATGATGGCACATGCTTGCAATCCCAGTACTTGGGAGGCTGATACCAGAAGATCCAGGTTCACAGTCAGCCTCAGCTACTTAGTAAGGCTCTCCGCAACTTAGTGAGACCCTGTTACAAAACGAAGACTAAAAATTAGAGCTGGGAATGTAGCTCGGAGGTAGAATGTCCCTGGCTTCAATCCCCAGTACCGCAAAAACAAACAAACACAGACAGACAGAGACAGACAGATAGATAAGTAGATAAACTAAAAGCACATACCTAGGCCCGCCTGGAGATGATGACTAATTGGCTGGATGCCATGAAGTGCAGCTCAGGGTAAGAGCAAGTGAGTCAGCATGTAGCTGAGCCCTTCCCAAGCCCCCTGGCCCCGTGCAGCTCCCACATCAGGAAGGGCTCTGCAGCACCTCCAGTTTGCCCACTGGGTCTCATGCTTCTTCATTGCCAAGGGGACCACGTGACTGTAGAGAGAGAGCAAAACACAAAGAATGGAAGGGATGACAGTGGTCCCTAGTGAAACATTTGACGCTGTTAGCCAAGCAATCAGAATGACCAATTTGAACACAACAGGTCTTGCTTTGTGCCAGGAAAACTGCAGTAGGAAACTCATCGAGCTTGAAAGGGGTCTTAGGAGGCTCTTTCAGCCATGGTCATTCCGCACAGATGATGCTAAACCTAATGCTGCCAACGTCCAAAGAAGACTCCGGAGCACAGCACTGTTGCTACCTCAAAAGTCACCGACTTAAGTCCCTTTGCCAAGGTTGCCGGGCGAGTTTTGTGCTGAGAGAGAAAGAGAGAAGCCATGATGCTCAGTCACTTTCTAGCAAATAAGAACATACCTCTAGTTAGAAGAAATCACACTACACCTCAGGTTCTTTATGTTAATAACATGTTGCATATTTAAAATGTCCAAAGTCCATCCCACAACCATGAGGCATTTCAAGTCTTTTTGTTAGAAAATGGCATGTGGTGATATAACATCTGCTATTTTGGGCAATACTTAAAAACAACTGGAAAAATATCAAAGAAATGAAGCACATACCCTAAAGATTCCAGAACTCTACTGTACTGATCTCTTATTCTTCACTAGTAATAATCATTTTGCCAAAGATTTCTTCATCAGAGAAGAAAATGATAAAGTAGTGAAGACATAGGAAAGATTCCATACCTACAAACAATATGATTGTAATATTTTCTGAAAGTCAGTTGTGTAACTCTCTGATGACCAATACATTGTGCGCTTGTTTCTTGTTTAAACAATGTAGAAATATAAACACATCCACAGAAGGACACACATATCACAATGGAAATGAAAGTTGTAAACCAAAAATTGATTTGACCTTGATAAAAATAAAAAGAAACGATAATGTCCATTTCCTTCTTTGGATGCTATTCTGGAATTATATGGGATGTTACCATTAAGGAAAAACTGGGTGAAAAGTACACAGGGTCTATGTGTGTGTGTGTGTGTGTGTGTGTGTGTGTGTGTGTGTGTGTGTGTGTGTTTCATTTTTACAACTTCATATGAACCTAAATAGTTCAAATAATGCTATGTCTATATATGAAAGTATCACTACTAATCTCACAGAGATTAATGTACAGAGAAGGAGGGAGAAAGGGAGGGAAATGGCGGGAAACACACCAGGTGCCGTGTACATGTATGTTAGTATCACTTTGAACCTCACTATAATGTATAATTACAATGCACCACTAAAATTATAATTTAAAAGATGAAAGCAAAGAAAATATGAAAGTAGTCAAAGGTAGTGGTGCACTCCTGAAATCCCAGTACTTGGGGAACTGAGACAGGAGGATCATAAGTTTGAGGTCAGCCTCAGCAAGTGATGCGACTCTCATCAACCTAGCAAGACTGTGTTTCAAAAATTAAAAAAATAAAATAGGGTTGGGGTGTAGCTTGGAGAATGCCCCTGGGTTCAATCCCTAGTACTAAGAAAAAAAAGGAAGAAGGAAGGAAGGAAGGAAGGAAGGAAGGAAGGAAGGAAGGAAGGAAGGAAGGAAAGAAGGAAGGAAGGAAGGGAGAGAGGAAGGGAAGGTAGGAGGGAGGAAGGAATAAAGGAAGAAAGGGAAGGTGGGAGGGAGAAGGGAGGGAGGGAGGAAGTGAGGAAGGAAGGAAGGAAGGAAGGGAGAGGAAAGGAAAGGAAAGAAAAGATGAAAGTAAAGAAAGTCTTCTCATAAGGAAGATGCAGTGAGACCTTGGAAGAAGAGAAGGCCGTGAGCCGCAGGACTGTGCTGTCAGCAGCAGCAGTGTGCCGTGCAGCCAGCAGAGGCAGCTGGCAGAAGATATTTACCTCTATGTCCACTAGGTACAGTGGAGAAGGAGCTGTACAACGGTGGAAGAGAAATACCTTATTTAAATTTAAATCTGTGTAGGATGTGTCTCTGGCTATATTTACTGAGAGGAAGAAAAAAAAAAAACTCCCCCAAATAATTCAGTCCTAAACCATATATTTCTCACTGAGAAACTCAGAGCACATGAAATAGCACATTGCTCATTAAATCCATAGAATATGTTTGCTGTAAAAGAGGAAATGTGCTTAATTTGTAAATTATTTCCACTCCTCGTATTAACTGGCCCAAACCATGTAAATCATGTGGGTTCTCCCGCCCAGTGTCTACACCGAAAGCTCTAGATGCTGAGTCTCAGCTTTCTCCCTACAGTCTGGCTGAAAATAAATAACTCCTCTAGCAGATTCAAACCCAAACACTACTCAGAGTTTGCCTTTGGGGAAGCATCTCTGCTGTGGAGAAGGGAGCACTGCAAGGGTGCAGAGACACTTGTTCAGATGCTGCCCTGGACACGGAGGGCTCAACAACGAACGCAGGGTCACGGCAACTCCTGCTCTCAGGAAAGAGCAACGAGAACCACAAACCCAGCCCGCAAAGGAGACCAACTTGGCTAAAAGAGAGGAAGAAAAGAAAACAAGAGGATTGATAGAGAATTAGAGAATGGCGACTTGTAGGGGCCCTGGGTCAGGAACGTCTCCCTGTAGGGTGACATTTGAGACCCAAGAAACAGCCAAGAGCTGGCCAGGGGGAAGAATTTCCCAGAATAGGGACATCAAAGGCCCTGAAATGAAAAGCAGCTTGATCTTGATGAGGTAGAATAGAAGGAATAAAATTTAGGTAGGAAGGAGACACTGGGAGGAAAGGGAAAATATAGTTTTAAAATCTGGAGAGTTTTAAGCTAACTCCACCCATTGGAAGTTTCTTAGGAGGTCCCACACCCTAATCCCCTGAATTCCTGCCCCCACCTGAGATTCAGGGCCAAGGTCAGATCCATCTTGAAACCTGAGGAGGAGGAGGATCCAACTTTTTCCCTCCTTTGGACAACCACCTGTACCTGTGTTCCGGACTGCTTCCGTGCCAATCCCCTCTCATATAAGGACTAAGGAGACAAGGACTCGCTCTCTTGCCCTCCTGCTCCAAGACTCAGAAGACCTCCACTTACCTGTTTTCCCGAGTCCCTGACTTTCCTGAATAAATACCTGCCTTTTGTTCCTGACTGGCACGTGTTAAAATTCTTTTTATCACGGAGGACAAGGACCCACGAGTGGGACCGTGTTATCCCACAACAATCTTAGTGACAAACAGGACAATGATCCTGAAATCAGAGGGGGAAGGTAAGGAATAGGCTATCAAGTCTGACTTTGAGGAGGGTTAAGCGTCAGCGAGAAGCTTCCGGATCTCTGTCTCATGGTCCAGGGAGAGAAATTCTGCTTACTGGGGCTGGGAGAGAAGCCCCTGGGTCCAGTTCAGACCCTGCTAAATAGGAGGTGTTGCTGAGACAGCTTTTTGGTGGACCAGGGCAGCTCAGACACGGCAACGTCAGACCCTCCCCTGCAGCCACTCTCCTCTGGGCCTGGCCGGCCACAGGGTGCTGCTGGGGTGGGTTGGATCCACCCAGCCCTCCTGAGATGAGATAAGGAGGAGATTGCCTGCTCGCTGTGGTCAGAGACCTGCAGTCTTTACATTGCAGCTTTAGACACCAGCAGGAAAACTCCAACATGGCAAATTTAGAATTTATTACAGTCACACCAAGCTGTGAAACCCAAAAGTGACCACCCCAAATTGCTATGCATGGGGAGGGGTAGCATTTCTAGACAGTCTAAGAACTCACCATGTGGCAGACTCTTTTTTTCCACTCCTGAACCAGCCATGTCTTTGACCTTCCTGGTGAACTGAGCCAATAAAATCCTCCATCTCACCCTATCCATATCCCCCAAATAAAATCTTTCTTTTGGTGACAATAACTGAGGGAAACTCGCCGCCCTGGGACACTGGGAAGCAGGTCAGACTCCTAAGCTCTCTGGCCACGGAGCCCTGGCCAGCTCTGCCCTTCCATTTCTCCCATAAACCTGAGCAAATACTATTCCCCAGGCCGCATGCACATCTCCAATTCTTCTGGGAATGCCTATATTAATTCCTATGGCAGCTGCAACACATTGCAACTGAGATAGATAATTTAAGAATACATAAATTTATTTTCTTGCAATCACAGGAGTCAAACATTCAAAATGCACCACATGAAGCTACAATTAACCTGCCAGCGGAGGTTACCAGGCTTCTATAGGCAGCCCACTTTCCTTGGCTTATAGGCCTCTCTTCCCTCTTCAAGACCGTCAATCATATCACTCCCATCCAATCACATCACTCTCATCCCACCACCACTCCCATCGAATCACATCACTCCCACCCAATCACATCACTCCCAACCCATCAAATCACTCCCATCTCATCACTCCCATCCAATCACATCACTCCCATCCAATCACATCACTCCTGCCTTTGCTTCTGTCTCCATGTCTCCTCCTCCAACTCTGACTCCTGCCTCCCTTGTATAAGCACACCTGTGATTACATCCTGCCCACCCTGGTATCCGGGGTCATCTCTTCACCAGACTCTTTAGCATTGTCAACAGAGTCCCTGTTGCCTACGCAGGGTAACATAGTCATAGGTTCTGCAGATTAGAACGTGGCTATTATTCAGCCCACCATACTACCCTGAGTCCTCTCCCTCAAGCTGCAGGTTACTTTGGGTTCACTCTCCTGCTTATATAGGTCTGCTGAGAAGACAGACACACCAGTCCTGAGTGTGAAGAGGAAATAGACAAAGGAGAAATACAAAAGGAGTGATACATTTAAAGAAGCAGTTCAGAGTATTATACAATTGCAAAAATTAAGAGAAAGTGGGAAATATACATTTATAATCCAGCCCCAAGTTTTACAACCATGTCATAGAGTCCGGGCCCAGTGTGTACATGAGGGATTAAGACAAGATGCAGGATTGCTGATGCCAAATTGATGATTAACTTATATGTGGTCAGATAACTGCAGGGTGTTTGGAAGTGAAGAAGGAAACACACACTGGGTGCTGGCTCCCACTCAGTAATATACCGTGAGCTGAACACTAACGCAGTGCTGTTGCATACTGAGCCTCCCTGGGGTGCGGGCAGGGCTCCTACACAGAAATTACTGCTGAGGGAGGCAGGAGAGTCATTGTTTATGAGTAAGAGTAATTGAAGAGCCTGTTGGCCTCACCTGGACTGGCAGAACCAAGATGTGGTGGCTGGCCTGGCCCACTCCCCTGAGAATTCTCAGCTCAGCCATTACCCCAGTCTCTTCCTGGAGAAGGCATGTATTTCTCCTCCTCTACCTGTGAGCTCTGGGATCCAGGTGCAGGAGGACAGCACCTCTGGGGAAATGGCGGACAGGCACCATGTTGAGTTCCTGGGCACATATACATGCCACTCAGCCCTGCTCCACCCCTCCCTCCCGAACACAGCCAGCTCCTCTGTATTACTCTCAACCCTCCCGCCCACATCTCCACCTCCTACCTCCCTCTGGCAGAAAGAATTTGAACTAGAACATGCCTCCTACTGAGGTTATGATGAGTAACGTTTTCAATCACAACACATTTCAATCATAAGCAAAATAGCTTTAGAGAACCCCCAGGGAGTGGGAGGAGGCAAAGGGAAAGCCATTCCTACAGCTGCTATTACCTACTTTTAAAACATAAAGTTGTCCAACAGAAAATGGGGCTTCTTTTGAGCCACTGAAAAGTTAGCGTTTATGCCTATCTAAAAGGAGACAGATCCCTGATCTTTCTTCCTTCGAATCCTATGAAAGATTCTTAGACTTAAAGAGTATGCTCTGAAGCAGAGGCCCCCACCCGGAGCGAGAGTGCCAGCGTTTAACTCTCAATGGTCCTGTTGGCAGCAACTGACTTGGAAGACTCTGGGTGGCTAAGTCCTACTGGACAGACAGTGTTTCCTCACTGAGAGACTGACGTTGAGTCTTTTCTGCAAGGCAGGCAGGGATCACCTAGAGGGATGCGGAGCTGAGACTTTGGGAGGCTGGTGGTGAGTCCTGTATGAACTTTGATGGCCAATGTGGTTTGAAATGTGTCCATTGCAAACTGACAGCCTAGTTCCAGATACATAGCTAAATTTCACCTACGTGTGTGTGTGTGTGTGTGTGTGTGTGTGTGCGTGTGTGTGCGTGCTACTGGGGATTGAACCCAGGGGTATTCTACCTCTGAGCTACTCTCTGAGTCTTACTAAGTCACTGTGTGCTGCCTCAAACCTGGGACCCTCCTGTCTCTGCATCCCAAGTACTTGGATTACAGGCATGCACCACTACGCCCAGCTAGCTTCACCTACTTTAATGAGCTGACCATTATAGAGAAAGAAGACTTGAGGGCCGGGTTGATTCAGTAAGCTCAGAGCAGTTCTCAACAGTAGTATTTAGTGTGCTGAGCCAAGGGCATCGATTTGGATGACGGGACCATTCTCCTCTTTCAAAGCTGGCTCCCGCTCCTGTAGTTTGATGATTATGTGGCCTGGCTGAGCTGGTTGACCAAAGTCAACCTTTCCAAAAAGGTCAGCATGAGAACTTCTAAATACCATACACTATTGAAGGTCCAGACACTGCTCATGAATGAAGCCAGTGGGCAATCCTCAATCTCCAGGTGCTGTGCTGCCCTACTAGGTGAAAGCCCCTTGGAAAAGGCAGCACACATCCTCCAATGCCCTGCAGGACTGGGGCTTCCATTAGTGAATTATCATAAACTTCCAAGGTTTTCAAGTCTTAAAAATACACAGAAGAGAATGCAACACTCTCATAAGAAGAGAATGCACATGCGCTTTGGGGGAATAAACACGAGTTTACAAGAGGGGACTGCACATGAGCTTACAGAGAAAGCCCACACGTAGGCTCCAGGGACATGCACAGGGGCTCACACCAAGATTCACATGGCTTTCCTGGAGAGACACACTTGTGTTCACACACGTGAATACATTAAAGGCTCACATGGAGAGAGGCCCATGGGATCACTTGCAGGCATGCACATGCACATAGAGAGATGCTCACAAGGTCACATGCAGGCATGCCTATGCACACAGGCTCACATAGAGAGACACCCACAGGCTCACTGCAGGCATGCAGGTTCACATGGAGAAACGCTCACGGGCTCACATAGGGAGATGCACAAGGGATCGGTGGAGGGTTACACATTACTGTTGGACTTTATAGGCCATCTCATCCAGCCTCCTAGTTTCCAGAGAGGGTATAGGGCCAGTAACATTGACATCCTGCAGCAGGTTACCTGGCCACCTCAATACACTACTAGATCTAGAGATCAGCATCCATGTCACAGGATGCAGTGGCTAGCCTGGTTTTTAATCTTTCTATTAAAAAAATGATTTGCAGCCGGGCGTGGTGGCGCACGCTTGTAATCCCAGCATTTGGGAGGCTGAGACCGGAGGATCTGGGTTCGCGGCCAGCCTCAGCTACCTAGTGAGGCACTCCGCAACTTAGTGAGACCCTGTTTCAAAATAAAGAATAAAAAATAGGGCTGGGGGTATAGCTCAGAGGTAGAATGCCCCTGAGTTCAATCCCCAGTACCACAAAAAAAAAAA
>PVLC010019792.1:0-30051 GCA_004027655.1 Graphiurus murinus
TTTTTTTTTTTTTTTTTTTTTTTTGCGGTACTGGGGATTGAACTCAGGGGCATTCTACCTCAGAGATATACCCCCAACCCTATTTTTTATTTTTTATTTTGAAACAAGATCTCACTAAGTTGTGGAGTGTCTCACTAGGTAGCTGAGGCTGGCCGTGAACCCGGATCCTCCAGTCTCAGCCTCCCAAATGCAGGGACTACAAGCATGCGCCACCATGTCAGCTTCTGTTAAGGTTCTTGATAGTTTCTTTTGCTGCACAGAAGCTCTTCAGTTTAATGCAATCCCATGAATTGATCTTCCTTTGAACTACTTGTGTTTTGGGGGTCTTGTTGAGAAAGTTTTTACTTGTGTTTATGTGTTGAAGTGTTGGTCCTATGCCCTCTTCAGGTAGCTGCAAGGTCTCTGACCTAACTTCCAGGTCTTTGATCCACCTTGAATTGACTCTTGTGCAGGGTGAGAAAGTGGGGTTTATTTCCATTTTCCTGCATATGATTAACCAGTTTTACCAACACTATTTGCTAAAGAGGCTACCTTTTTTCCAGTGTATTTTTGTGGCTCCTTTGTCAAAAATCAGTTGGCTGTGAGCATGTGGGTCTATTTCTGAATCTTCTATTCTGCTCCATTGGTCTGTGTGTCTGTTTTTGTGCCAATACCATGCTGTTTTTTTTTTTTTTTTTTTTTTTTTTTTTGCAGTACTGGGGATTGAACTCAGGGGCATTCTACCTCCAAGCTACACCCCTAGCCCTATTTTTTATTCTTTATTTTGAAACCGAGTCTCACTAAGTTGCGGAGTGCCTCACTAGGTAGTTGAGGCTGGCCGTGAACCCGGATCCTCAGGTCTCAGCCTCCCGAATGCTGGGATTACAAGCGTGCACCACCACGCCTGGCTCCATGCTGTTTTTATTACTGTGGCTTTGTAGTAGAGTTTGAAGTCAGGTATTGTGATACCTCCTGCATGGTTCTTGTTGCTAAAAACTACTTTGGCTATCCTGCGCTTTAAAAAATAAAATAAAAATAAAGAGTATTTGGGTTGTCTTATTTACTCATTTACCACATCAAATATATTTATTTAAAAAATACTATCTCTTTCCTATCCTTGGCCATGTATGATAATCCTATGTTTAAAACAGAAAAATCATAATTATTTTCATGAATTTCATCAGGGATGCTAACTCATGGCAATTCAATGATCATTGTCTTGACTTTTTAGCATTCTCTCTTCTGGAATTTTCACTAGTCAGAGACTAGATCTTTACATTCTGATGTCTCTTTACAATCTATTATATAAATTTTGTGTCTCAATTTTGTTTTACTGCATTGTGTTTTTTCTTAACATTTATTCTTAATTCATCAAATCTTAATGTACTATTAAATCCAGGATTTTAAGATACATTATGTCTCTCATTTACAGATGTCCTACTTAGTTATGCATACACATAAATATGTAAACATATATACAGATTATGTAAAATAAACTACATAAACTACAAAACATTTTTCACATGTAATTTTCATTTTTCAAGTATTGAATGTGGTTATTTTTTTTATCAGAAAATCTAACACGTAAAATATTCATAAAGCTGAAATCAACAATGTTTCTCATGGTTCTTAATCATATAATGTATTTTTTTTTGTGTTGCTTTTACTTTGGTCCCATGAATTGCTCATTTTCCTTAGAAAGTTATTAGAAGACATTATTTTAAATTTGTTATGATGTTTATTATGATAATCCTCCAGAATAAATTTATTCAAATCTGCTAAAGTCTTGAAGAATCTATCAATCTCTTTAATTTTAAACAAATTCATGATTTAAGGGGTATTGTGTTTTTTTTATTTTGTTTTAGTACTTACTGGGATTGATCTCAAGACCTCACACATGCTAAGCAAACACTTGATCACTGATTCACATCTTTAACCCATAATTTGAGAGTTTTTTAGGGAGGAAAGGTAAAAGATACAGTGTGTTCTCTATAAGGCTAGCTTCTGATTAAAAATTGTTAGGGTGATTTGATTTCTTCCTTCTTCTGCTCAGTGTTAAGGTAACTTGGTGGTCTTTCTGATGAAAAGGAGAAAAGCTCTTACCCTTTCCTCAAAGTAAAGTTCAGCTACTTGATGAGGCCCTCTACAATTTAGTGAGACTCTACTGCAAAATAAAAAATAAAAAATAAGGCTGGGGCCCAGACGTGATGGTGCACACCTGTAATCCCAGTACTTGGGAGGCTGAGAAAGGAGGATTGCAGGTTCAAGGACAGCCTCAGCAAGTAGTGAGACTCATTAAAGTATGGAGACCCTGTTTCCAAATAAGAAATAAAATCAGACTGTGGGTACAGCTCGAAAGCAAAATGCCTCTGGGTTCACTCCCCAGTACCACAAAAAAAAAAAAAAAAAAAAAATAAGGCTGGGAGTGTAACTCAGAGGTAGAATGCCCCTTGGTTCCATCCCCTTATTGGTAGATTCTGATTAACTTAACTGAGGAATACTTTTCCCTAACATTCTTTCAGTTTGAAAAATGGCTTTTGAGAAATAATTTATTTAAAATATGATGGTGCACCATCTTTTTGCTCCAATAAGTATGATGAGGGAATATTAAGATATGATAAAAATTAAGAAATCATTGAAAACTGATATATTTCTGAGATATTAATTTTTCCATAAACTAAAAACGTATATTTTATTATTTGTATACAATTTGGGCATTATGGAAAATACGAGACATCTTGTTTTTCTTTAATCTTTTTGTTATATAGACACCAGTTCAATTATGCAACATTATGAAAAGTACATTTTAATATGGTTTATAATGTATAATTTGTTAATATTTGGACATACGGTATAAATGTGGATATTTGAAATATGTAAATGTGTACACGCCTTTAATTTTACATTTAAATTTCATTTGGCATAAAGTTAGAAAACAAGTAGAATAATTTGACACTATCACATGGCATCACTTTGTTGTGCGTGGGTTTGTTTGAAAAAATTCTATGGTAGGACTCTATTCAGACAATTCAAATTAAAATATAATGGTTGGTGTTTAGTTTCCTTGCTCTGATCCAGAAAGGTGAAGGTGAGGAAGATAAACAAAAACCAGGCAGATCCTTCTTGCAAGGATGGAAGTGAAGGAGAATCCCTGTGTTCTTGGTTGACCCAGACTTGGTCTTTCTTCACTAGGTCAATGAAAAGGAGAATCTACCAATGGCAATATTAGAGTCTTTAAGTGTCATAGAAATCCCATAAAGAGACACAGAATCCAAAATAATTCCCAGCTTTTATTAATCTAAAATAGATTATAAATATGAGGTGCTACCCAATTGTTGATGGTATATAAAGAAATTTGGAGTAGACAGTTGGACATCCAGAAATTCCAGCTATGCAGGAGCACTTCAGCCACTTTATTAATATTATAATAATCCATTCCTACACTTTTTCCATGTATGCAGAAAATGCTTTGAAAAAATTCAACACCACCTCACCATCTTTGGCATCAAATCTCACTAGTCAAATTTTCCCTCAATATGGTCTCTTAAATGAATGTTTCTGTATGGTGTATTTTCAGGAGGGCATATTTGATAAAGACTTATCAGGGAGTAAAGACATTAGTTTGGTATAGACTGCAGTTGAATTGTGATGCAAATTTCATGGAGCTTTCTGATGTGTAAATGTTGTCTTCAGAAAGAGATTCTCCAACATCGTGACATCTTAGGAATATAACTGCCTAAATCTGTAGTCTACCTAGATCTATAGAGTCTCCATCTCTACCATGATAGAGTTCTAAACTGATAGCTTACTTGCAGAACAATATCATTCTAATTGTTTCTATTTATACAACACATTAGTCAATAAATGTCAATTTGCTAATGTAGTTATATTTGTAAAAGAAATATCTACATGCCACTTAAAACACAACTTTATAAACCTACTTGGATAAAAGAGCACTATGGCTGGGCGTGGTGGCAGATGCTTGTAATCTCAGTACTTGAGAAGCTGAGGTAAGAGGATTACAGATTAGCGGCCAGCCTCAGCAACTTATTAAGGCCCTCCACAACTTAGTGAGACCCAGTTAAAAAAAAAAAGGTAATATTAAAAAAAAAAAAAAGGCTGGGGTTTAGCTCAGAGATACAGTGCTTTTGGGTTCAATCCCCAGTACCACACACACATACACACACACACACACACATACGCACACAAATACACAAGAGCACATTGGAGATAAAGCCTATCTTTATATTATTTTGGGGACAAGTCCCTTTCTATCTGTGCCTTCAAAATTTAGAACTATTAATTAATTTAGTAGAAAATAATTAAACTCATTTTGTGAATTATACAGTTCAGATATTCTATAAGTTTTACACTTTCATTTTGTGATTTTTATCAAGGAGTTATGTTATAAATACAAGTTTTAAAGAAATGTTATAATTAAAAATATAAAGCTATGGCCAATTAACTTTGTTCTATTTATGTTTAAAAATATGTTTTAATTACTTCTTTATGACAGAAGATCATATAGAATTTGCAGTTTCTAAGATGACACTCTCTGAAAGTGGTGTTAAAATGTCTCATTTAATTCAAGATATAGTAGAATTGATAATTCTAATAAGGAAATTAATAGAGTTCAAATATTTCCTCTAGAATTGTGCTTATTCATTTATAAACCACATTCTTCATAATAATATTTAATTTCTATCGGTTCTTCAGTGGTCAGACTGCTATTTCCTAATGTGTCAGAAATAAAATATATGTGAGGTAGTTTTTATGTTAAAAATTTTGTGCAGAGCATGAGACAATAAACCTTTATAATGTTTTCAGTATTTTCCCTTGATGTGTGAATATACTGGTTTTTAATTTCTGTGCATTTACATATCAAAATGATTATTTTATGAATTAATAAATTAAACTCTGTTAATTTTGTTTTAATCTAGAAGGGCGGTAAATCCCACTCTTTTGTTTTATTCCCTTTTATATCATTTGTAAATTATTTTCTTAATATATCAAAGAGAGAGAGGAATATTTCACATGTAAAATACTAAGATTCCTCTTATTTTTAAGTGAGTAGAAATCTGCTAAGAAATATATATTCCTTTTTGTTCCATCAAATCTCTAAGATTATTTTTTACCTTTAATATTTTCTTTTTTGAATTTCATATGGGAGAAAAACTAAATGGTAATTATATTGTTAATAATGAATAAACAAAATAATTTAGTTAACACAGTTACCACACAGTGATGACTTGATAGCACAACAGGGACAGCAATGCTGATAATCATGCAAAAGAAATTAATCAAATTGCTTAATTTTATATTTTATGATTTAAAATAAAATTCAATATTTTAATTTGTATAGTGAGCAATCATGAATATAAGGTATAAAGAGTATTATAATCTGGATAATGCTAGAGATAGGAGGTAGCTTAAGGAAGTTTTAGTTTGTTATGGCAATACTGGTGAATGGTCCACCACTGAATTATACCCCCAGTTCTCTCTTTTTTTTAGTTTTGAGACAGAGTCTTACTAAATTGCCTCGCTTGGTCTTGATCCTCCTGCCTCAGTCTCCTTAATAGCTGAATACAAGTGTGTGCCATACTGCCCCAAAAAGAAATTTTTCTTTAATCAGAAGTGCAAAGTTAGAGTGGTGAGGATGCCATTGTTTAAACTGAACAAGTTGGTAACTCTTGTAAGCAACGTTAGAAATTAAACAAGGTGGCCAACCCAGTCCCTGTTGCTCCCACATGAACACTGCTAGAGGAGGCTTTGGTCTTGTCCTTGCGAAGGAAGTTCATTGAAGTCAGCTTTTCACATGCATCAAACTTCCTGGGTGATGAGTGTCTGATGTATTTTAGACAACTACTGTAAAGAGTTGGCATCTAAACCCAGATTGCCTGGTACCCAACTAGTCTCTTTATCTTCCTACTCTTACCACAGAAGAATGTTCTCATGTATGTTCTATGAGAAGAAGAGAAAGAGAACACAGGTTCGCCTCTCGGGAACATGTGTTCTTGCTGCTTGTCCCCAGTACTCTTCCATGTGGGACACAGTGAGGGTTGAGACCTCTGGATTTGCATGCTGACCTTTGGCTTACAATTGTACCAACTAAAGACTATTTGTTAAGTGTTGAATTTTTAATATAGTGGAATTCACCGGTGACCACTTTGTATGAAGGTGTCACAAAGTACCAATGCTTAGACCTCTGTATATCTGATTTGTGCCTAATATCCACCAATTATGTATATCTTACCTACCCTTTTTGTGCCACAATGTAGGTAGGTGTTCTGACTAAGTTATTTCATAACTGTTTAAAATAGTCAAAGGTGAAGAAAGATGAATTAAAATACAAGTTAATATTTATATCAGAGAAGGGTTATTCTCCATAAACCTTGTCTCATATCTTAGATAATGTTTATGTAAGAGTAGGCAACTACTTTGTAAAACAAATAAGTGTGTGGACTAAGCACCACTTGTGTTCTCTATAAAGATACCAAAAATTGTTTTATTTTGGTTTTTCTTTTTCTACTTGTTTTGCCATTTTAAAAAACAAGTGCAGCTTTCAAACATATGTCAATTATGTAGTAAGTCTGTATAATAGATTATAAATATGATTAAAAAGATGATCAAATTGCTTCAAGGCAAAAATTAATTCTCCATATTTCATTCTTCTTTTTTTCCTCCAGAAATATTCAGGTACAATCCCTCCTATTTTCCAAACTGTTAACTATAAGCTACAGTTTCCTTCTGGTAGTATAAGAGCAATACATACATTCCACTGCCTTTAGAAATTATCATTTATTAAGAATGAAGGCATTAGAGATAAAAATAGAATGCTAGAAGGAGGAAGCCTACTTAAAGATGTAATATAAGTATAAAAGTTACATGAAAAAAATTCATGTGAAATTCTACTTTAGATTATCCTTTTTTTTTTTTTTAACAACTGACATAACTTTCAGGTGAATTGCTAGTTAAAAATCCAAAGGTACCTATTAATCGTTGGGCTCATACAGCTTATAGCTATTTAAGGTGTGCATTATCCCTCTGCCTCCTCAGGGGCTATTATTTCTTTAAGGGCTGAAGCCTACCTGAGGCAGCCAAGAGTGTGACAGAGACAGCAGGGGCCCACTCAGAAGCTGCTGAGTCCATCTGTCATAGTAAGGATTTTAGCATTTACTTTAAAATCAAGTTTCCATTCCAAAAATGTGATTTCTCCAACCACTAACTCTTGCAACATTATATATTTTTACTCTGTTGTTATTTCTGGAACAACTAGTCATGACTAGCTCCACATTAAGATTTGACTGAAGATGTATATATATAAAATCTGTGAGTACATCAACTTTATGTTGCTCAAGAAGTTGGGGAAATATGTTTTAGGGAATAAAATAAATAACCGTCACACATTCCAAATAATGTGAATAATATATGTATCCTAAGAAATTTATGCTGATCATTTTCAGTTGTCAGAGAGAATATTCATTATGAATTTAGAATGCTTAAAAAGTATCAATAAAAATATCATTCATATTAAAATTATAATTAAGAGCAATTTTCAATTGATCAGAAAGTGAAATGTAGTTAGTACATTTCTGACTATATGTGAGACCTAGGGTATGTGCATATATGATAGCATTGGTTGTAAAGCACATGTGTTAACACACACACACTCTATATGAACATATATGTTGTGAATAAAGATATAGTGTGTTCACTATAGATGAGTGTGCATGTTTACGTACATGTTATGGACTACGGATGTATGTGAACAAGAGAAAACATAAATAATTATCCTAGCTTCACTTGGTTTTAGTTTATTTTTAAAATCACTAATTTTGCGAGTCACAGAGAAAAGCAATATATTACTAGTCTCCCACCAGCTTTGCTGTAGATGGTACTTCTGACTAAAGCCACCTGATGGGTCAAAAACATGCTTCTGTGAGAAGTTTCATTTCACTGTCTTGTCTGGTAAAACCTGCCTTTCTGTTATCTTCCCCATTTTTTACCAGGGGACAATTGCTGTACTCAGATTAAAGATGCCCTTTGTATCCTAAGGATTAACTGCAGGGTTATCTATTCCTGGGAAAAGGAGTTAAAAAGTCATAAATAAGATTTTCTAATTAGTAACTTTTCTTCAGATTTACAAAACCCAGAATATCCAGTAACTTACAGATAACAGTAACCCCTATGTCAGAAAAAGCAAGCCACCCAAAATTCCTAATTAACATGGAATTTGTAATTACTGTGCAGCCCATCTATCTGACATGCCTCTCCCAACCCCCTTATATAATTTTTGCCCCTGAAAACCCAAAGCAAGATTGTCTTTTTTGGCAATAGCCTCCATCTCTGGTTTGCCACATTTTCAAATGATGCTTCTTCCTTGCCTCTACATTTTGTCTTCCTGTCATTGGCCTTTTCTAGCAGTAAGTAACAAACTTAAGCATAGTAACATTTAACTGTATTTCCTTCTGTCAGTACATGTGTATCCCTATATACATATGAATTCATGTATTCATATGTTCCTATGTATATGCACATTTTTCTTATTTATCACAAAATCTTTATGTACCAGTTACTGTGCTCTAATCATACAAACAATTTCAACAGATGTTCCTTACTCTCTCATATATTCCGGACCCTATAACTCATTCTATAAATCAGGACAAGATTTAAAGAACTTAGAGTGGCTGTCTGAATAAAACTGTAGTTGATAGATGATTCAGAAGATCAAGCAGGCAAAGCAGTTATATGTTCAATCAATGCCTCATAGTTGATAATATTTGTTTTTAGTATTTTTCCCTACCTTATCACTCAACAATACATTATTTCTACCAAGAATGAAATGAAAAGTGACGCAGTCATTTGATGGAATATTTCTTCACTCTGACAGGTAAATAGTTTAGGAGGAGAAAATTAATGTTGATTTCATCAAAGAAAAGGTTTGTTGAAGATCAATCAGCTCTCATACACAGCTAAGAAAACATGGCTTTTCAAGGCATCAAATGCTTTAAGCAAATGCCTGACACTACAAGGTAATTAAGATGTCAACTAGCACTTTTATTAAGCATTTTCTGGATTTCAAAAATACCATAGCATATTTTGTCTTCTAGATTTATTCATTATTTGTCAAAAACAGAAATGAACAAGCCTCCTAAGATCTGGTCCTCTGACTGCAGGTACTCCCACTGTACATGAGCAGGCTCAGGCCCTGTCTTCTATGATATTCCCTACAGAAATGTTTAATATCAATAAGGTATTTTGTTTAGTCAGCAACAAATTGGTTATAGCCAGAATTTTCTACATTTTATTAAAGCACAGGCAAAAATCACAATTTTAAAACCTCAAGGGACATAATTCCAAACTTTATTTTCGTACATGATGGATCTGCAAAATGCTAAAAGAACTGTACAAAGTTACTCAGCTATTCATTAGCATTTAGCGCTTCACAAAATTCAGAGTTTGCAGATGAAATTAAAGTAGAAGTCTGGAAGGAAGAACGGAATTTGGACCCAGGGCTGTTTTACTCTTCCACTCCCTATCATGATATAGCTTGGAGAGATCCGGATTTTCTGGATAGCCCACAGGACAATGCATTGGCCCATTCCCTTGATAATGTGTCAATTGCACAAGATAAGAAAAGCAGCTAATGTGCTAAGGGCAAGGTAAGAGATATTTTCTCCAAAGGATGAAAGATGAACCCCCGAAAACTACAGGAATCTACCTGTGAACCTGGGTACTGCTATCACAGAATACCACAGACTGGATTATTTACAAAGAACAGAAATGTATCCTCTCATAATTCTGAAGGCTAAGAAACTCAAGGTCAAGGTACCAGCAGGCGTATTTTCTACATACAATTGGTACCTCCTTGCTGTGACCTCCAGCAAGGGATAAAGTTGTGTCCTATCATGCTAGAACATCAGAGGAGAGAGCAAACCCACTCCCACAAGCTTTGTTAGAGCCTCTTAATGTATTCCGGAGAGTGGAGCCCTCATGACCTAAGCTCCTCCCATTAAGTTCTACCTCCCAACTCTGTTTTAATATGAGTTTTGGATGGAACAAAAGCATTCAGACCATAGCACTGACACTTCACTAAAGTTCTCAGTGATGTTCCATGGTATTATTTCCAAATAAGAAGACATCTTGTGTTCCCTTCTACAAAGAGTGAAGTACAGTTTCTGATAGTTCTTTCAGATTCTAAAGGTAGTGCATTCCCTAAAAGAAATACTGATTAGTCCCATATATCAATTATTAATGAAAGGTTGATAACTTTGAATGCATCTGAGAGCAGGAAAGAGGTCTGTAGAAGCTGCACCCAAAACTGCCACTTGAGTCAAACACAGTGGCAGAAATTAGAGCTGGTAAACAGAGAGGCTTACCTTAAACTTCACTGGGAAAATTCATTACACAGTCCCCTGAGACTCTAAAGCAAGCCCTGGCTATCTCCAGCAAAGAAGTACATGACTTTTAAGAATCAGCTGCAGAACTACTACAGAGCACTGACCGGATGTTATTGATCTTCATCAGCAGGAAGAGGATTCAGCAAGTGGAATGAACCACAGGTGGGAGTGTTGAAGGTAATTTCAAAGTATAGACAGTATCAATGAGTAACATAGCCCCCAAATCCTATCTTAACACCTGTTCTCTTTGTTGTTGTGCATTTTTGTTGTTGTTTGTCCTAGGGATGGGACCCAGGAACATTCTACCTCTGAGCTAAAACTCTAGTCTTTTTTATTCTGAAATAGGGTCTTGCTAAATTGGTGAGGGACTCAATAGTTTGCTGAGACTGGCTGCAAACCTGCAATCCTTCTGTCTCATTCTCCCAAGTACTTGTATTACTGGTGTGTGCCACCACATCAGGCCCATCTGTTCTCTTATAGCATTCCCAGTATTAATTCACACAGGAAGAAGACATTGAAATGGAGCTACACTAAAGCCATGGAGAAAGGGTAAGATTGTGCACAGTCGTAAGAGCAGTTGAAATATTTGAAGAACTTTTCCACAAGAAGAATAGAAATTTCACCTGATCTCTAAAGTATATATTGTAGGCACAGTTTCAATAAGTATGCTATGAAAATAAAAGATTCAAAGGAAAGCAATAGGTAATTTTAGAAAAATAACTTTGTCATAGCACATTCTGACTTCTACATCTCCATATTTACACATTATGTTGATAATCTAATATGCTTATTAAAATAATATGTAATTTCAGAAAAATAACTTTGCCATAGCACATTCTGATTTTTATGTCTCCACATTTACACATTACATTGGTAATCTAATATGTTTATTAATATTTTGGAAAACTTTAGTATATACTTTAATCAGCAGTCTCACTGCTGTGATTCAAAGTACATGACAACCACAACTTAGAAAAAGGAAGAGTTATTTGCTCACAGTTCTGAAGATTTCAGAAGATTTCCATGTTAGGCTGGCTAAAATTTGTGGAACTCAGGGCATGACAGCAAGCAGAGAGAGAGAGCCAGGAAAGAGCTCTGCTCTCATATTATGGAGGCTGGAAGCAGAGCAAGCAAGGAAGGATGGACCATATATAATCCACACCCTCTGGAACTGCTTCTCAGGAACGGAGCCCCACCTGCAACATGGCTGCCTTGTTTACAACAGGAAGTCTGTGAGACATTCCAAATCCAAATCAGAACAGGATGTATTCTGGGAAATGGCAAAAATATGATCTCAATTGTTTTCTTTATTGCTATATAGAAATTTAATCACTTATAACAAATAAGTTACCCTTATTATTCACTGAGAAGATTCTTAAACTACACAATATTTCATTCATTATCTAACCAGTCTATATTTTCTGTACTAGTGTAACAAACTGAAATTTAACAGTTTAATAATGACTGAACTGTATAGAAAGGTTGCGAGAATATTATTAACTCCAATTCGTGAATGGGTAGTAAAATGTAGTTACCTATAGTCATGTAAGAAGAACTGAAAAATTTGAAGATTCTGACATGTTGCCACAAAAGTATATTGAAAGTCAGGCATGGTGGTACACACTTGTAATCCCAGTGCTTGGGAGGCTAAGACAGGAGGATTGTCAGACTCTATAACTTAGTGAGACCCTCAGCAAGGTAGCAAGAATTTGTTTCAAAATGAAAAATAAAATAGGGCTGGATATGTAGCTCAGGGGTAGAATATCCTCAGGTTCAATTCCCAGTTATCCTCCCAAACAAGTGAAAAAAAGGAAAAAAAGAAATGAAAAGAAAGAAAGAAAAAAAAAAAGGAAAATGAATAAGGATAACCTATACCACAAATTTATAAATACTGGCTTCTGGGCTGGGACATTTGGTATATTTTAAAAAAGAAAAACATGCTATGTTCTTTAAAATTACTTCTATAATTCTAAGTTCAAATTTACACTTAATTTCTTAAAGTATCTTATACTCTTCAAATTTTTCTGCTTCCTTTATTTCTATTTTATTCTAAAGTTGTACCTTAGCTAGTTTTTTAAATGTTTACATTACTTATGATCATAACATTTTTACTAATATTGTTTCCTTAGAGCAAAATGCTTTAAATAAAAAGTGACTATTGTGTAATTGTCATCTCCGTAAAATTATAATATTTAGTTTTTAAGAAATGTTTTTCTACTTGTTTGAAATAATTCCCTCTATGTCCTCTTAATTATGTCTAAAAAAGTAACTATATAAGGCAATTATTTTTATTTTTCTATTGCCTTTATAAATTCAATCATCTTTATGAATTCAGAAATTAGTTCAATTCTTAAAAATGTGTTATTCCATGAAATTTATATGGCATATAACATTTATTTTTACATATACAAGTAAATTATCTACACATATTCATATATTACATATATTTAAATATATTGCACAAATATATCCATTTTATTTTTTGTTTCTGGGGATTGAACTCAGGGATAGTCTACCTTCAAGCTACACCCTAGCCCTTTTCTTAATTTTTTTTTTATTTTGAGAAAAGCATTTCAATAAGTTTCTGAGGGTCTTGTTACACTACTGAGATTGGCCTTACAGTCCTATTGTTTTATCCTCCCAGGTACTGGGATTATTAGGTATGTGCCACTGCACTAAGGAAATATATTCATTTCAAAAGAGGATTCCTTATATAAAATATGAAATAATAGAAATGTTCAAAGGATTCTTATTCAAAGCATCGTATAACATAGCTTGTAGTGTAATAGCTCCACTGCCTGATACTTTAATTATTGTAATTAATAACTTAGTTATATAGAAAGATATATAAAGGGTTAATTATAATTAATAATTTACTTATATAGAAAGGTATAGAAAGGATCTTTAATCCCTTTACCCCCATTTTATTTTGCAAACTCAAAAACTGAGCCTTACTCAGGTCCATATTTAGAAGGTAAATTTTGCAGAATGTTGAACTAAAATACCTCACTTCAGAATATGTTCTTTTCTAGAAACATTTATGGTGTTAACTAGCTGCAGTGCTCTTGGCTGGCACCCCTGCTGATTTTGCTGACAGCAAAGAAACTATTGGTGCTCTGGAGTCATCCGAGTCTTGTTTTATACTTAGAAATATGGCACTTCACTTTTTTATTCATATGGAAAATGGTGCCTGTTAATGCCCAGAATAGAACAGTGACTTTTTTTTAGTATTTCCTTATTTAGAATAAATCTTGCGGAAAAATACATTTCAATACTTTGCTACAATGTGCAAACTAGTTTGGATGTTCAGCCCATACACACACACACATACATACACTCCTACAATTTCTACCCGGCATCATTTTGAATACTTCTTGTGACTGGAAGCTCAGCACCTCAAAATGCGATATAATTGGTATGAATATGAATTTATTATTAAATATTTGAGGCAAAACAACAGTTTCCTTCAACATCATACCTTAACAAACCACATATCATATTTATTGAGCATACAAAGAATACACTGAGGTAATTAGAGTAGATTTAATAATTGGGACTTTGTTGAAGTATGTTTCTTTACTTACGTTATTTAAAGTAAATATGAGATTCTTAGACATATTTATTACAGCACTATTCACAACATCCAAGTTATGAACTCAACCTTGGTGCCTGTCAATTGATGAATGACTAAAGAATGATACACACTCACATACACACACACACACACACACACACACACACACACACAATTATTATTCAGCAATAAAAAAAGAATGAACTCGTGTCATTTGCAGGAAAATGAATGAAACTGGAGATCACTGTGTTATGTGAAATAAGCCAGATTCAGTAAGACAAATACCTACATGGTATCTAGAAAAATAAAAATAACTGTTTAAAAATTATTATAGTAGAAGAGGACCTACTATAAAGGAAGAGACTAGGAGGAGGGGGAAGGTGGTAAAAGAGGATAGTAGGAAGGTGAATAGGATTAAAGCATGATGTTTGAATGTATAGATATATCACAAGAAAACCCATAAAGTTGTACAATTAATACGTCCAAATAATTACAAAAGAACCGGATATGGTAGCACATTCCTGCAAACCCAGTACTTAAGAGGCTGAGACAGGAGGATCACAGTTTTGCAGCCAGCCTCAGCAACATAGTGAGGCTGTCAGCAAAGTAATGATTCCTTGTTTCAAATTAAAAAAATAAAATAAAGCTGGGGTGTAGATCAGAGATATAATGCCTCTGGGTTCAATCCTCAGTACCACAAAAAATAAAAAAATAATGAAAATACAATGGAGAAATAGAATATTATTTGTTTCTCACTTATTCTGGTGGTCAAACTGATTTAATAAATAATTCAAATTACTATGAGTTAAGTGTAATTGTAGAAAAACATTTTATATAAAAAATGTAGAGTAATCAAAAGTAGAAAGCCATCATGTCTTTCAGTTCTACTGATGCCCTTTATTTTAGAATAGAGTGCAACTAAGATAGACTCTGGCTTAAATTAATCATATTCCTGTTACAAAATGAAACCAGAAATAATATGAAATACTTAAAACATTTGCCTATGCATGTGGGCATGTGTGTGTGAGCATAGGATTCCTTGACTGTAAATATAAAGATGACTAGAGCAAGTACAATGAAAGAATACTGGATTAGAAGAAATAAACAGAATTTATTTATAGTTTAAAAATTATAATGAATATGGTAGTAATAAACATAGACTGATACAATGGTATTTGAAAATCTATTTCTACATGCAGTTTCTGATGAACAATTTTTAATCACCCCAGATAACAGCAATAGAGATATATCATCTTCCTACTATAATTCAGTAACAGCAACAATATAATAATCATTTAAAAGTAAGTGATACTGTTTTAACAGAAGTGAGATGCTACACAGGACTGAGCAGCATGCTTTGTCCTGACTCTCCCTATTCTCCTTGGTTCTTCCGTGGAGCATACATCTCCCAATAGCATTCTTCGTGCAATAAGATCCTGTTGATAAACTTGTTACTCTTTTCTTTTAATCTATCTTTTGTCAGAGGACTGACTCTTTTTATGGATGAGGAAGGTAATGCACTTTTCCACCTGTGTAACATGACTATCAGAGAAAGACATTTATAAATATGCCAATTTTATTACATGTACTTTGGATACAAATGTATATTGACATTTAAAAAACTTATTTGTTAAAATATTCCAAATGTTTCCTCTTCCTTCACCTCCTTTGATCTGCTGCTTTATGTATCCTCCAATTTGATTTTTAAACTTAGCCATTAGTTTTCTCTAATACTACCATGTCCTCCCATGGAAAACAAGAATTTATATTGTCTTCTATTTGGAACTTTTCCCTTAGGATATCATATAGACTTTAACTTAATGTTATCATCTCTATGTGACTTGCCCTTGTGTAGAATCATAAAAGGGAAAGGTGCAGGGAATTAGCTCTAGTAATTTCTTATTGTTGTTTTTTGTGGACTGGGATAAAACCCAGGGGCATTCTGTCTGAACTATACCCTCATCCTATCCTATGTATTTATTTATTCAGTAAGTTAGTTAGTTGGTTTTTCTTTTTTATTTTGAAATGGACTGGTTTCAGATCACTAAATCTTTGGTAATTTGTAGGCAGTGAATCTGTGTTGATAGAATAAGAATAAATGTATTTTGGTAATGTCTTAAAGAATCTGACTCTATGAAGATTCTATATCTATATAGTTAGATATTATTATTATGGTATTAAAGATTTCAGACATTGAAGTAGACTCAGGAGGAAGTATAAATAAAAGAAAATCTGGATGTAAAAATGATAGAGTTGAGTAATATTAAGTGAACAACACTACCTAGCGAAAATGTATGAATTCCTTTTTCCTTGGTAAAGCTCTGAAAAACTGTATTGTATGATTAATGGGTTATTACAGCTAGTTAAATATGGTTCACTGGATTACATGCAAATGTTATATATTTCATAGATTGGTCTTATTAGTCACATAACCATATTGAATGAGGATTAGTATCAACACACGTTTAAGGGTAGATGTCTCCATGACATCATAAGTATAGTCACTGTTGATACTGGAAATTATATTAAAAAATAAAATAGAATGAGATTTATCCATCTCTTAATTCATTTTGCTATCTATTATAATAATCAGAGAGTTGATGAATTTTTCCATATCTTAAAACTTACTAGAGTTGTTTAGTTATATAGAAACAACATAAAAGATGCCATTACTTCTAAATTGCTTTGATGCGTCCAGCTCAAAAGGAAAGATTCTCCAGAAAATGTATCACATTATTATTTAATCAATATGTTCACTCTCTTAGTTTATGTTTTATTGCATTAGTTTATGTTTTATTGCAGTATGCATATGTAATTGGACATATCTTCATTTCATTTTCCATTTCCCAGTTGACTGTGTGACAAGTTGAGATGCAAATGAAGTGAAGATCCTGTGAGCACATAGAAAGTGGATTCACATTGAAATAAATATTTATTTGCTTATGATTGTCATACGCTACCCATGGCAATAAAACTAACATATCCCTACTGATTTGGCCTTTATTGAATTCATTATGTCCACTTATAACTGGCATTTTTTCATTTACATGATGTATAATAGTCACTAAATATAAAAATTTATAAAAGGTATATATAAGAAAGATAAATTGTGTGTGTGTGTGTGTATACGTGTGTGCATCCATGTGTATTTGTGTCTGGGCATGTGTATTTGGCTACCCAAAGTAAATTAATTTTATGTATCTGTGGGTGTGAGATATGTTTTGATTAAGATAAATGTATTTGAAATTAAAATTCAACTATAAGGTGATTGTTTTGATTTTATTGAGCTCAATCATGTGTATTTACATATCCAATTCAGTATAGTTATTTTGCATGCAGCTTTGACTCATATACATATATTCTGTGCACTGAAAAGTATAGTATGAATTTATTTCATTGTTTATAATACTTCTATTCTCTGGAATAGGATAATTCTTGGCTCTAGAATTTTAAATTTATTTTGACACTAAAATTGAGCATACCAAAGCAACAGAACATTTAACATAAAAGAGTTTTTTAAGATTATTTTTCCTAGTGAATGCCAAAGTAACCATTCAATTATTTCGAAAATGTAATAAAAGTCTTTGGTGCCCAGAAAACAAATTCAGTATTGATTATGCCATTTACTGAAATGGCTAATCTTTAATTGTGTTGTTTCATCCAGGAATAACCTTTATCAAAGACTATTTGCTTACAGCAATTTCCTACATGCTCACTCTATCAAAATATGCCATACATTAATCTTCAATTTTACTTTGCTCAGAAATTTTGTATGTCCAATTACATTCACAGTAGACTACACTATTATGATTTAAGTCTCCACAAAATGAAAGTGAACCCTTTCCTTATGCAGAGGTTCATTGACTTGATCTGCCATTTAAATAAAACATAAGCTATTAAACTGAAAGATTTGCTATTATTTAGCATTTTAATGCCAAAGCCCTCTTATTACAGACTAAATTTTAGTATCATATCATGAAAAACAAGCTACTTCTGCTGTATTACTATTTTTACTATTAATGTGGTATTAATATCATTAAGATTTTTTATGTTATTAACATATTATGACTATTATCAACACTATTAACATTAAGACTAGGAAAATCTCAGTAGCATTAATACAAACTTTAAATAACTGATGTTAAACAAGAAAAGACACTCATATGTAATATATTATTGACATTTAATAAATTCACAAGTTACTTAATTTTCTATGTATTTATCGCCAGGAAGGTTAGTAGAAAATTTGCTAATATTGAAAATAAAATGCTCAAATATCACTAAGATCATTTTTCATAACTGCCCTTAATATTAACATGTAAGTATAACAAAAAAGTCTACTGGACATTCCACAAAGAAAAGTTAGCAAGACTTCCAATAAATTCAAGATATATTTGTAAGTAGCTTTTTCTTTATTATTTCTTTTTTTTTTTCTTGCAGTACTGGGTATTGAACCTGGGGGCATTCTACCTCTGAGCTCTACCCCCAGCCCTATTTTTTATTATTTATTTTGAAACAGGGTCTCACTAAGTTGCGGAGGGCCTCACTAAGTAGCTGAGGCTGGCCGCGAACCCAGATCCTCCAGTCTCAGCCTCCCCAATGCTAGGATTACAAGCATGTGCCACCACGCCCAGCTTCTTTACTATTTCATTATTTAATACCATAGGTACTTTCCTCATTTTCTGAACTATGTTAAATGAAATCAATAACTTAGTATTCATTTCAAGCAATTCTGGATAGTTACATAAAATTATCTTTCTCTAATATAAAAAAATTACATGGAAAGTCACCATGGTGATTTATCTTAGTCATATTTTAATAAAATTTAACTGAATTTTTTCTTATTGATAATACTAAAGAAAATAAAACTTTTAAAAATAAACATGAAACATTTGTTTGACTAAGAGTGAATGAACTGTGAGTGGTGACACACACCTGTAATCCCAGTACTTGGAAGCTGAGACAAGAGGATTGCAGGTTTGAGGACAGCCTCAGCAATTTAGCAAGACCCTATTTCAAAACAAAAAATAAAAAGGGCTGAATGATGTTTCACATTTTATGAAATCATTTTAAACTCAAAATCAAATTCAGGAAATAAAATACAGAATAATAATTTCAAGTTTAGTTAAATTTAAATTACTGACATTGACATATAGCTGGCATTTATTTTTGTTTTCTGGACCTTGTTTTAAATATTATCTGTCAGCTAGCATCCTATGCATTAATAGATTAAGTTCAATCTCATTTGAAGAATAGTACTAGAACATTCTAACTATTCTCTCTAGAAATTAGGAGTAGGGTTTTAAATAAACAAAAAGCTTTTATTTATTTGCTCATATTTTAAACACACATTTTAGTCATTTAACTTCTGCATTTCCGCCCATCATTTTCAATGAATTATCTAGTCATTGTTCCGATCATCTCTTAACTTCTTTCTCTCTCTGTAGAGAAAGTCTCTTCCACTATCCTAATGAACTATAAACAGAAAAAGAAAAAAGAGAATCTTGCTGGGCATGATGGTGCACGCTTGTAATCCTAGTACTTGGGAGCATGAGACAGGAAGGATGCTTGTTTGAGGCCAGCCTCAGCAATTTAGTTTGGTACTCCACAAGTGAGTGAGACCTAGTTTCAAAAATAAAACAGGGCCTGGGGATGTAGCTCAGAAGAAGAATGCCCCTGGATTCAATGGTTCGATCCCCAGTAAAACACACACGCACACACACACACACACACACACACACACGAAAGAAAAAATATCTGCTTAATTTAAATTTTTCCTCCTTTAATCCTAAAGAAACATTTACATTCCTCACAAAAGTATGACTTTAAATTATTAACACCTAAATCACTAAATATTTAATGTTCATATTACTATAACATCAAGCAATTATTCACATTTCTTATCTATAGCAAAATTCAACACCATACTATTGTGACTATTAGAAATATATTTTTAATTGGTTTACCAGCTTGTACCTAACAAAGATGTATGATTACAATGCATCAAATTTAAAAAAAAATTAATTTATCATAAAAAATAAGGATTCACTTAAACTTGATACTAAAGAAAATACAATAAAAAAATTAACAATTTTAAAAGTTTAAATCAATAGTTGTAAGATATTTATATCAAACAAGAACAAATAGAGTGAAAAAAAGGTGATGGATCTTGTTTACCTGACTGTGGAATTTCCTAACAAAAATATTTATCACTAATAATCTGTAAAAATGAAATTTCAGTGCACCTTGTAGCAGCACGATTCATTGACAAGAAATCCTACAATTTTGGTGTAGTATTATTCATAAAACAGAGCCATTAGAATTAGTCATAAAATGACATTTAAAACATTAGAATATTTTTCCTGACATAATGCACAGAAAATACTGAATAGAATCATACTTGTAGAGATTAAACTCTATCATAAAAATCTGTTATAGGACAAAAATTTCAGAGGCTACTTGTCACTTATTTCTAAATGAAGACACAATTTAAATAGATATAAGTTACTATATCTTATTATAATAAGAGATAGACTGTGTGATGAGAAGATGCTAGCTAATGCAAAGAAGGGTTACAGATCTACCACATAGTCAAATGAAGCAGAAAACATAGCTTTAGCTGTACTGATAATTATTTGGTCAAACTAATCTGGCCTATACCTGCTGATATGAATAACTCTGCCATAAAATTCAAAGGCATTCTTAATGTATTCCTTGCCAAAGATTCTGTTCATATAGGTTAAGTAACTTCCAAGTATTGTAATAAATTCCTAAGTGGTTTTAGCTCTCGTACTGACTGGATTAAAGGTCCATGTCCCAGGTCTATGTCTCTTGCATAGCTCATACATATTATACACTGGTAAATTCACCTGACATGCTTTTGCTGCTATTGTGACTTGTTGGGTTATCATGTAAGTTTATTTTCACCATACTTTTACCAATCCCAGATCTTTAAAGAAGAGGAAGACAGAGACAAAGATGAAAAAGATTGAGAGTAAAGAGGAGGAGAAGGTGAAGAAGAGGAATAAGAGACAGAAAAAGAGGAGGAGGAGGAGATTTAGGAAGAGGAATACAAGAAATAGGAAGTTATATTTAGGATGAAACTGGCATAATGCACATGATTCTAAATTTTCCAAGATTATAGAAAGAGGATAAAATAACATACTAAAAAGTATAGTAAAAAAAAAAAAAGGAAGAAATAAACACAATGTGAGTAAATACAAGGTAATTTATTGAGAAATAAATACTCTGTCGTGAAAAAAAAGACAAGCTTATTAAATTTACTTATACTCAAGAAACGAACATAGGACATAGGAACCATGTAAAACTATTTCACAGCCGGGCGTGGTGGCACACACTTGTAATCCCAGCATTTGGGAGGCTGAGACTGGAAGATCCGAGTTCGCTGCCAGCCTCAGCTACCTAGTGAGGCACTCCACAACTTAGCGAGACCCGGTTTCAAAATAAAGAATAAAAAATAGGGCTGGGGGTGTAGCTCGGAGGTAGAATGCCCCTGCGTTCAATCCCCAGTACCGCAAAAAAAAAAAAAAAAAAAAAACCTATTTCACAAAATTCCCAACTTCAAAATACTAAGAAAATTCTGGAACTACCATAAAAATATTATCATGTCTTTAAAGATAATTTCTAATGTTTTTGTCATGTTACTTTGTAATTTGAAAAGACCTCTCATACACTGTAACATATTTGTCAGAACCTATCACTCCTATTTCAGAGCTTATCATATCTCTATAAAGACAGTCAGATACTATTTTAGACAAAAGTTAACATACTGTTGTCAACGAACAACAAAATATAAAGTCTTACTGATTTAAATGTACTTTCTACCTCCATTTCGCTTTATTTTCAAAATAGTGGTATTTTTCTAATTGCAACTAATTATAGCTTTATTTGCTGCTCTTCATACTTCCACAAGGAAATAGTGAAGCATGTTGTCCTCTTTGAACCCATCTATGAGACGTACAGAGTGGTGCATACCTGTAATCCCAGTATTTGAAAGGCTGAAACAAAAAGATTGCAGGTTTTAGGTCCCTGCACAGTAATTAGCAAGACCCTTTTTAAAATAAAAAAAAAATAAAATGAGGTAGGGTGTAGTTCAGGGGTAGAATGTCTCTAGGGTTCAATTCCCAGTACCACAAAATAAAATAAATAAATACATAAACTCTTCTCTGTATCCCCCAATACACCATAAGGTATTCTTCAAACTGGAAAAGTTAAAATTGAGAATCAAATGTTCGAACTCTAACTTTTCAACTGAAAACTACCTTTGCAAGTATATGCAGGGAAGACATGACCTGAATACTGATCTCTTCCCAGGATTCCTTCTTTCAAATGATTTTTCCCCTGAGGCAAGCAGGTGCTGGGATTGAAGGTGATTAGTATAAGGGAAGGCTTAGTGCTGCTTGGATGCCAAGAGCATGGAGCAGGTCTCATATAGGAAAATCTATGGGAGGAACATGAGCACTGTGGCATGAGAAGCACCAACTCTCTGTGGAGAAAGAGCTGCTACCTTATTTTCAAATATGATCAGTCACACTCATTTGTAGGGCAGGACTTGATAGCTACATATGCTAATCAGTAAAATAAATGAACCATTTAGTATTCCAGGCTTGCAGTACTTGGCTTCATAGAGAGACTGCTGTTCCATTTCATTTCCAATCTCATTTGTGGGAATGTAATAATGTTGGATGGATTTATCCACTTCCTGCTTCCTGTGTTCTATAGATTCCTTTATATCTTGGAAAGTAGAGGGAAACAAGATCCAAGATCCAAGATCTGGACTCATTAAACATTTTCATCTCTCCTCTGCAAGGTATCTTTCATGTCAACTGCAGCTAGTGGAATCTGGAACTACTCTCTCTCTCTCTCTCTCTCTCTCTCTCTCTCTCTCTCTCTCTCTCTCTCTCTCACACACACACACACATACACTCACACACACACACACAAACACACACACACACACTCCTCATTTCTATACATGTGTACCTTCCACTCTGGACCTAGCTCTCTCTATGTGGTTTGTCACTCACAATCCTCCTCACAGGGTAGCTCAGAGTATGGGTTCCTCTGGCAGCATATTTTTGCAGTTGTTGGGTGGACACAGTGTTCTCAATCCTCCTGCTGAGCCAGGGTGTGTGTGTGGATTGTGGGGAAAATAGGGTGGATAGGGTATATTGCTTAACTTCATATTGAAATACAGAAACAAATATATATTTTATTATTCTTTAGTAAACAGCTTTTTTGTTCAATTTTGAACATTGTTCAGCACACATGTAAAACTACTCAGATCAGATACAGAACATTTTTAACATCCCAGAAGACTTTCTCATGTCTCTTTCCAGTAAATACATACCCTCCAGTTTCTCTACTATCACCATGAATTTTGCTTGTTGTAAAACTGAATTCAGCATGCTCATACAATCACACTGTACAGGCTTACGTGTATTTGGATTCTCTACCTCAGTATATCATCTATGAAGTTCACCTATGTTCATAAGTACATTAACATATATTTTTATTGTGGTGACTTATTTTGTCATATTTGTATGTCACGATTTATCTAGCTATTCTTTTGACAATTATGAATAAAGTTGGAATGAACATGTATGATTATCATAGTTCTATGCATGCAGTTCTGAGTATAGATGTAGAAGTGGAGTTTCTAAATCATAACAGTAGAAAGATCTAAGTTTTGGTAGATTTTGACAAGAGATATTTAGAGCAACTATCTGTCAGCTATGTATGAGAATTTCAGTTGTTTAATATCTTTGTCATCACTCAGAATCGTTGGTCTTATTAATTTCAACTTTAGTAGCATGATTCTACTGTTATTTCATTGTAGTGTTAATGCGCACTTCCCTGAAAATAATGCTGAACATATTTTATGTTAGCTTATTGGCCATTTAAATATGATATACTGTGAAGTAGCTCTGCAAGTATTTGATTCATTTTCAAATACCTTTTCCTTCTTTTTTATTGGTAGAGTGATACATGTGCAGAGGTAAGTGACTCACATGCATTTTGTAGGTTAGGTGTGCATCAAATTGATACATACCATTGTCCAAGTTTCTATATTTTTACAGAATTTATTATTATATTTACTGCCCTATTGGTTAATGAGACTATCTTATTAAAACCTTTAAGCATGATAATTTATACACATATATAACTTTTGAGTTTTGCCTGGTTTTGCTTTACATATTTTGAAAGATTCTTAGGCATTTTTGTTTAAACAATCATTGTGAAATGCTCCCTTGATCTCTAAAAGATATTTCTTATAAATTATTATTCTTTGTTTAATGGATTATAAGCAAACTTACTTTTCTTATCATTTTATGACATTTTCCAGTTTATTTACTCTTTTCTATCATGTTAGCCTTTTATTATTTTTATACGCTTTTATTGGTGCATTGTAATTATATATCATAATGAGGTCAAAGTGATAGAAACATACATGCACACAGCACTTGGTGTATTTCTTACTCATTTATTTTTAATTGATCCATTACTTTATTTTTAAGTAGATCTCCTTTTAATAGTATACATTTGGGTTTTGTTATAGTCTTTTTATTTCCCAAATCTGGCCATCTTTACCTTTTGACTAAAGTATTCATCTTATTTTTATTTACAGCAATCACTGATATAGTTAAGTTTAAATCTCTAATATCACTATTTTTTCTTTTTATTCCAGCTGTTCAGCTTTATTGGGTTTTAAAATGCTTTATTATTTCTTTATTGTATTATTTTTAAAAAATAATCTGTTGTTCACTAGTAAGTTTTGTAATAAGTATAAAATAAATAACTGTCACTTGTTGGAATTAAAGTTAACAATTTCTATACAATGAAATTTCTTTCTAGCATTGACTTCGTTTGCTAAAAGTACCCTTTGTGCTATTGTTTATGTATGTTTTATATCTTACTAGCTTTCAAGATATTTTTGTTGCTTTAAATAGTTAATATTTTATATCATATATTCAAATAATATCTTCTCCACATGTTTCATTGTTTTCAGAATATTCATAATTCATCTGGGATACTTTTTTCTATCTAAGATTCTTTTATCTCATTCTGAAAAACTACAGTGATGTATTGTGTTACTGTGGGGATCCAGAGGAAGTACAAGCTGGCAGTGAGGACCTGATCCCACTCACCACACACAGCTGCAGATGTGTGCACATCCCACATGGCCATAGATGAGCTCACAGCCTGTGCAAATGCAGATGTGTATAAAGTTATGTAAGGGTGACTAAGCAAGGCACACTACACATGCACAGGTCATACTGACGTGCACATGTGCCATATATGCATGCACACAGTCACGCTGATGTAGACATGTGCCACTTTGTGCAGAACCCTATATAAGAAACAGGTCTGCAAACTAAAGTTGCTGTTTGTTCTCCTCCAGATGGTGGCTCTATGAGCTTTCTTTAATCTGGGGATATCGCCCCCTGTAACCACAGATGGCCCCTGACCAGTCCTCTAACAGTTTGCACAGCTGGCAGGATATGGTGCGTGCCCCCAGTGCCCAGGGAGGAACAACCCAGGGTGGAGATGTGACCCCTGGCCTTCCTGTGGTTCCTGATAGCAGTGGATGAGCAGCCCCAGGAGAAACAAACCAGGGTGGAGGAGACGCGATCCCCAGCTTCCCTGTGGTTCGCGGTAGCATCATATCTGACAGCATGGGCCCTGCCAGAGTATCGAAATGATGTAAGTCCTCAGCCAGAAGACTTTTGAAGGGCAGCTGGATGTATAGCCTGGATATTCCTGGAAGTGCTGTGAAATGCCAGCCATGATTTTCTCACAGACTAGGGCCTTGGTCAGGTACCCAGTTAGTGGGAGAACCAGCTTACCTGAGGCTGCATGTGGAATTGACTGCTTACTGGTGCCCCCATAATGTGACAGATCAACATGACCTAGTGATTTGGGAATTGGACATCTGACTCCTAAGCAATATATATATATATATATATATATATATATATATATATATATATATATGTATCTCCAGGGGGTAGATGTATTATAAGGATTGACTGCAAATAACTATCAGAGAATTCCAGCTGTATGTGTATGTGGTAAAGACTATTACTAGAGGATATTCCCATATGCTCCCTTACAATTCCCCCAAGCCACAAGGATGGTGAATGTATGACAGTGCAAGTTACCAGGGGAAAACGAGGAAATTGTACAAATGATACTAAAGGTAGAAGAGGCCAATGTGATAACCCCACTCAACTCTCCCATGGGCCCTGATGGTTTTTGGTGCAGAATAATGGGCTATCAAAAGTTAAATAAAGTGGCATTGCCCTTGCATGCAACAGTACCCAACATTTCAGAACTGATGGATCATCTGTCACATGAACTGGGACAGTTCCATTACATTGTGGCCTCTTGGCAGAATTTTGAGGCTGTATAGTTGTACCACTGCATTGATGATGTTATGCTAACCTCTGATTATCTTACAGAATTAGAAGAAACTGCATGCAGTCTCTGAACTGCTATCTAGGAATGGGGATGGGTTGTCAACAAAGACAAGGTCCAGGGAACTGGGTATTCTGTCAAATTCTTGGGAGTTGTCTGATCAAGTAAGACAAAGGTAATACCTGAAGCCATGATAGACTGGGAAGAGTCAAACAGTTACAGAAGTAACTGGGTCATTTGGGGTTATAGCAGGAACAAGACACTAGGAATAGCCTAATTAAATTTTGGTCACAGATATGGAAGGAGGAAGAGGCCATACCTATTGAAGGCTGGTTGAGCTCCTGGACTTAGACTCGCCAGACAGGGATAGCCCAAATACCCCTTTGACAAAGTAGAGTGCATATGTAGAGCAATGAGCACAGTTTTCTAGGAGCCCTTTGTCTAAACAGTCACATACTTTGATGGGGCTAGTGAATTTCTGAGTGATAGTCCTCTTGAAACCCACAGAAGTGGGAGATGACCCAATTCCCTATAAGGAATGTAAAGTGTTGTTGGGGCCATTGAGGTTCTGAGAGCCCCCTTAGACTGTACAGTAGTGGGAGATGCCCCAATTCCCTGTGAGGAAGGGAGATCCCCTATACTTATGGAAATGTGGTATTCTGTTGACTCTTGTCATGGGCAGAGGTACACATGGGTGGCTATGGCTTTACAGCCTGTCACAGAAATTCTTTGGTATGAGACTGGTGCTGAATACTCCAGCAAATGGGCCAAGCTCCAAGTCTGGTTAGTTCTCATAAAGGAGACTGCACTCTTACATGTCTATACAGACAGCCGGCCATACTAACCTTGTGTCTTCTCCAATGGGCGGAAGAAGACTAGTTTACTGGTAACCACTCATTGTGGGGCAAGGGCAAGGATTTGTGGGAGGATCTGTGGAAACTGGAGCTCTGGGTAAGAGCTTTTATGCATTATGTTTTGGAACATGGGCCTTTACAGAACCCTGGTAATGATGCTGATGACCCTCTAACATAAGTCTGGCCCCAAGCAGCCAGAATGATTGAATGTTTTAACAGAATCTGGAAGGAGCAGCTGACAGCCTTGGTTCCTCATTGGAAGAGGTGGATGGCACAAGTTACCACAGCAATGTGGCTTTTAAATGAACAACCTTACCACACTGGGCAGGCTCCATTACATAAGGTAATAGCAGGAATGCCCCATAATTTGCAGGTGACAGAAGCCCTCTATCTCCCTGCACCTAACCCTTGGCCCTGGAGCTGTCTGGGAGTGACCATGGCCTTTTCAGAAGTCATGGGTGGCACTCCTGGAGCTAGAGACCTGGAATAGAAGGCACAGTTACAACTGAAGACATGATTTTGAAAGGTACACAGGTTACAAAACTATGGCCTATTTCCTTGTATTCTGTGGAAAATGTTTGCAAGGTGAACATGCCACCTGCATCCTACCAGAAGAGGACTTACCTATAATAGTTTCTCTTTCTGCCATGTTCTACTGTTCAGGTTAGTGGCAGTGAATATCCTGCTTTCTTGGGCACCTACCTTTGCAAGACTGCATAACATCTCCCATTTCTGGGTTTGTACCGAGCTACCATTTGAGAGACAGCTGGAGATCTCCTGTGATGAATTGCCACTGTTACTGCAGACACCTGGACTACCTTATAAACCTGGAACCACAGCAGCCCAGGATGGAATGAGAAATGCTACCTAATAGAGAACTTGTGCCAAGACCGAAACAATGCCCCCTGCCTTATTGAGATATACTATAGAAAAACTGGCAAGACTAGTTAATAAGGGAACATGTAGAGCTTGTAAGCATAGCACCTTTCTTGTATAGAATAGGCAAACTATTCTCTGGTCAACTGAATTGTTGAATGGTTGCCCCAAGAATAATGTTAGCTTTGTTTATTCCCAGGGGGTAGTACTATGTATGTACAGCTACAGGTGGAGGCCTTAGTCAACCATGTTGCAGAAGCTTTAAGTAAATCTTGACAGGCTCTCTCCTTTTAATGCATAAAACTACCCAGATGCTAAAGGTGGCTTTGCTGAATAGAAAGGCGTTAAATATGCTCAATGCTGCCCAAGATGGAAAGTGTGCTCTTCTCCATGTAAATGCTGTGCATATATTCCAGACCCATAGTAGCAAGTACAACAAGCTTGGTGGAGATGGATGCAGAAATACAGGTTATTTAGGCTTCACAGGAGAACCTACTTACAGTCTGGTGGAACTCCCTGGGCTCCTCTTGGAGGTGGGTATTGATTATCCTTGCCTGTGTGGCTGGAGGAATAATAGTTACCTATTGTGCCCTTTATTGATGTTTTAGTATTTGGGCCCAATGTAATGCTGTCAGGGTCAAGCCATGCACCACCACCCTGTGGAGTGGGGCCCAGAGGAAGTTTAGGCTGTTGGTGGGGACCTGACTTAGATCACCCTGCACAGCCACAGATGTGCTCACATCCTGCACAGCCACAGATGTGTATAAAGTTATGTAAGGATGACTAGGCAAGGCACGATACACATGCACGCATCACAATGAGGTAGACGTGCCATTTTATGCAGATCTCTACAAAAGGACGAGATCTGCAGAATAGAGTTGCTGTTTGTTCTCCTTTAGATGGAGGCTTCACATGATTGGTCCCCTTATCTTTACCTACCTGCTTCTTTTTTTTTTTTTAACTTTTTTTTTATTGTAATAATTCGTGCTTTGTATATATACATTTTTGTTAGGTACAAATTGATATAGACAAATGTGCACACATTTCTCATCTGACCCTTTCCCCAATTCCCACCCCGCTCCCTCGCCCTCCCTCCCTCTCAAGTTCAGTTCAGTGAGTGATCTTGATATAATTGTGTAAGTACATCATGTGCCCCTTAGGGTGCTCTCCCCTCCCCCCCGTCCAATCCCTTCAGTTAAAACAACTTCTTTGCTACCTACCTGCTTCTAATAAAGTGTCTCAACATTTTGTTTTTCTTAAAAATTTTATTTTGCTTTCATATCTGTAGTTTATTTTTAAATTGTATAGAATTTCAGGTTGATCATTTCTTTACTTTCTTCTTTTTTAAAAAATATATATCAGCACTTTAATAATGTTATTCAATTAATTTCTGGTGTCATAGTTTATATTGAAAACTTATCACTTTCCTGAAGTTAGTCAGTGTGAGTATGTGTGTGTGTGTGTGTGTGTCTGTGTGTGTCTGTGTGTGTGTTGCTGGGAATTGAACCCAGGGAAGTTCTACCTCTGAAGTATATCCCCTTCCATATTTATTTATTTATTTAATTTTTATTAATTTATTTATTTGTTTTTTTTTTATATGGGAAATTAAAACCAGGGGCATTTTAACTCTAAGTACACCCTCAGATATATTTTATTTCTTAGTTTGAAACAGTTTCACTAAGCTGTTGAGAGCCTTGCTAAGTTGCTGAGGTTGTCCTCAAATTACAGACATATGCCACCATGCCCAGCCATTGTTTCTTTTATCTGTGCTGCATTTCCTTGTTCTTGGTGGCCAGCATTTTGCTACGGTTTTTACTTAGATGTGCAATCAAATTATCCAATGAAGTGCTATTCAGAAATTAAGGGGAAGGAATTATTGATATTGAAATGTAAAACATGAACTAATATGTTAATGGAGATATCATCAAGT
>PVLC010019793.1:0-11367 GCA_004027655.1 Graphiurus murinus
TGCAAAAAAAAAAAAAAAAAAAGGACTGGGGGTATAGGTCAGACAGAGGTAGCCCTCTTCCTACCATTCATCAGATGATTTAATTTAGAACTAGATCCCACCCACTCTAACAGCAAGTTTTCTTCCTATGTATGTGTGTGTTACTGGGGGTTGAACCCAGGGGCATTCTACTTCCAAGCTACACACTTCAGCCCTTTTTTATCTTAATACAGGGTCTCGCTAGGTTTAGAGTCTCATTACTTGCTGAGGCTGGCCTTGAATCTGTGATCCTTCTGTCTCAGCCTCCAACATACTGGGATTATAGGAATGTACGACCATGACTGGGTGCAAGTTTTCTTTTCTTTTTTTTGTGGTACTGGGGATTGAATCCAGGGGGATTCTACCTCCGAACTACATCCCCAGCTCCTATTATTTATTCTTTATTTTGAAACAGGGTCTCATTAAGTTGCAGAATGCCTAAGTAGCTGAGGCTGTCCGCGAACCGGGATCCTCCCGTCTCAGCATCCCAAGTACTGTGATTACAAGCCTGCGACATCACGCCAGCCTCACCTCTTTTCTTACCAATACAATCTGAACAATTCGAACTTCTAACTTCCAACTGAGAGTCAATTAAATGTTACTCTTAGGCTTCAGAAAATGCTGATGAAAATCCGTAACACACCTCTCACTCATTAGTCAGAGGTAAAACTCTTTAATCTCTGAGAGTCCCTCCCAACTCTCGATCACCCCCCACTCTCTCCCCAACACCAGGGCCGGAGAGTGAGGCCCCCTGCCCTCCACCTCGGGTGGACGAGGGCCCTTTAAGGCACCTGTGGGGGTGGGGAAAGAGGGGTGGGAGCTGGTACTGTCCTAGAAGCAAGGACGGGATTCGACTGGCAGGTTGTTGTGGGATGGAACCAATGAGAGGGAATATGAAACTCAGGGACAGGATTGGGCCATCTCTGAGGTGGCCAGGGGTACAATTGTCAGGACTTGGGCAAAAACACCCAGACCCAGTAGTGTAAAGACGTAAATTGAAGGCCGCAGGCCAATTCTGGGCGAAGGAGGGCTTGGCCACGCCCCCGGAAGGCTGGAGCCAATTAGGTGAGAGAATTCAGGAAGGGTGGAGGTGACCCCTGTGATTAACCAAGCCTTTGACAGGACTCGAGCCAATCAAATGAAAGAGCTGCCCATTCACTAGGCTAAAGTGGAGTACCACTACCCAATCCTGGGGCTTGGCTGTGCTCTTTCGGGGATAAAGCCAATGCCGTGCGAGCAAAATATTCGTCGCAATGTAGAAAAGGAGCATTGACTAAGGACTTATGACTAGTCACGCCCCCAACCAGCGAGGGAGCCAATCCCCAATAATAAATCTGTCGCGGGGCAGAGAAAGGAGCGACAGAACCAATCAGGAGACTGACAGATCCTGCTCCTAGGAGCGAAGAGGTCATGGGCTAGAAGGGCGGTGGGGATTGGCTGAGGCAGGTCAATTGGACTCCTGGGAAGGCCCATCCTCGGATTGGCGAGCCCCGGGGGCGGGGCGGGGTGTAGTGTGAGGCGGGACCCAGCCAAGGAAGCTTGCTCCCAGGGCCTCAGTATTTCCGCTTCAGTTTCTGGAAGTCGCTGGTGTTGAGCCTGGGACGCGGCAGATCTCCGAAGACCTGAGTGTCCTCCGCCTCCCGCAGCACTAGTGCGCGCATGCTCGCCGCGATGCGGTCCAGGTCCGGCGAGGAGGGCTGCAGAGACCGTAGCGGGGCGGAGTCAGAATCCACAGCGCCCAGGTGTATTCCGGATCGTGCCCACCCTCCTGCTTGCGCTCCGGGATGCCCCCTGCCAGCCACGCCCTTCTCCCCATCTTGCTCCACGTGGGGTCCTTCTATCGACCGGACTACCTCCTACGTGCAGCCTTCCTGGTCCCTATCCCATGGCGTGGACCTAGGTGCCACAGCTGTCTATCCGGCTGTAGTGGAAGTACTGTTTGTCAGCTATCCATAAGACTGCAACTCGAGGGTCTCAGGTCTGAAGGATTTGGGCCAGAGGTTCTGCCACGTTCCTATCAGATCTCTGCCACCAACTAGATGTAAACAAGTGATTTTGTCTAAGGCCTGTCTCTCCTAAAAATGGTGCTAACTGGCCCCTGTGAAGACTGAGTATGATAATCAGCTCAGGGAGTGAGTGAACAAGAAAGGGGAACTAGGGCCAGGCATGGTGGTCCACGATAGTAATCCCAGTACTTGGGAGGCTGAGACGGGAAGATCCGGGTTCAGGAAGACCGGGGTTCGTGGCCAGCCTCATCTACTTAGTGAGGCTCTCCAAAACTTAGTGAGACCCTGTTTCAAAATAAAGAATTAAAAATAGAGCCGGGCATGGTGGCGCAGGCTTGTAATCCCAGCATTCGGGAGGCTGAGACAGGAGGATCCGGGTTCAAGGCCAGCCTCAGCTACCTAGTGAGGCACCCCACAATTTAGAGAGACTCGGTTTCAAAATAAAGAATAAAAAATTGGGCTGGGGCTATAGCTTGAAGGTAGAACGCCCCTGAGTTCAATCCCCAGTACCGCAAAAAACAAAACAAAAACAAAAAAGGACTGCTGGTGTAGCTTGGAGGTAGAATTCCCTTGGGTTCAATCCCCAGTAGGGGGGTTGGGGGGAAGCTGGGTGTGGTGGTGCCCGCTTGTAATCCCAGTATTTGTGAGGCTGAGACAGGAGGATTGCAGGTTCTCAGTCAGCCTTAGCTACTTTTGTGGCCCTCTGCAACCTAGTGAGACCCTGTTTTGAAAATAAAGAATAAAAAGTAGAACTGGGGGTGTAGCTCAGAGGTAGAATGCCCCTGGGTTCCATTCCCAGTACCACAAAAAAAAAAAAAAAGGGGAGGGAGGGGGAACTAGGCTGGACCTGGTGGTGCATGCTTGTAATCCCAATACTTGGAAGGCTGAGACAGGAGGATGGCAGGTTCAAGGACAGCCTCATCAACCTAGCAAAACCCTGTTCTCAAAGAAAATAGGGCCAGGGGTGTAGCTCAGAGATAGAATGCCCCTGGGTTCAACTCCCCAGCGAGAGGGGCACACACACACAGACACACACACACACACAAAGAAAGAAAAGAAAGAAAGAAAGAAAGAAAGAAAGAAAGAAAGAAAGAGGAACTATCAGCCATCCCTGTGGCAAAGACCTGTAATCCTAGTTACTTCGGAGGCTGAGACAGGATCACAGGTTTAAGGACAGCCTCAGAAACCTAGTAAGACTCTCAACAATCTAGCAAGACACTGTTTCAAAACAAAAAATAAAAGGGGCTAGAGGTAACCAGGCATGGTGGCGCATGCTTGTAATCCTAGTACTTGGGAGGCTGAGACTGGAGGATCCAGATTTGTGGCCAGCCTCAGCTACTTAGTGAGGCCCTCCACAACTTAATGAGACCCTGTTTCAAAATAAAGAATAAAAAATAGGGCTAGAGGTGTAGCTCGGGGGTAAATGCCCCTGAGTTCAATCCCCAGTACTGCCAAAAGGGGGGGGGGGCTGGAGGTGTAGCTTGGAGGTAGAATGCCCTCAGATTCTTTTCCCAGTACCCCTGTCCCACCACAAAAAAAAAAAAAAAGGCAAACTATCATGTGGCCACTACTGCATCAAAAGGCTGTCCTGTCCACCTAGTGCTGCTTTGGTCACAGCCCCTGCCCTCTACCAGGAGGAGAAAAGCCACTGGCAGTTACTGGACCTGAGCTCATTAGACGAAGAGTCCAGGCCCAGCACAAGGGAGGTCCTGGAGGTTCAGTTGGATAATTGTGTTGCCAGGAGCTGCCATCAAGAACAGAAGCTGTGTTCCTAAACCCCGGGGAGCCACCATTTTGTTTGATGATTTGCAGATAAAGACACTGAGACTTGAGGGAACAATGGGAACTCAGCCTCCTTCCCGGCAGCCCACAGCTCCTTTTCTGAAGGTAGCTAGGTTCTAATCCCAGCTCTGCCTTTTACAGGTCCTCTGGGAAGTCACGTGTCCTCTCAGTGCCTCAGTTTCCTCTCTATTTCAGGGAGTTTTAGTGCTGGGAGACAAGGACAGGCAGCCCACCCCAGCCCAGGAACTCCACACTGGGTATTGTGTGGGCAGAAGGATACTGGGAAGGCACAAATTTTGGAGTAGTCAGTAATGGTAGGGTAATCTGACCTTTCCAAGACTCAGTTTCCTCATCTGGAGGAAATGCCAAAATACCTGTACCTTGCCCAGAGCAGGTGTTTGATAAATGGAGCTCCTCCAGGGGAGGAGAGGAGAGAAGTCGAGAGGTCTTTCCTTTATGGCACTACACACATCATAAGGCTGCAGTAGTTAAAACTGCAGGCTGTGCACAACAGCACTTGCCTATAATCCCAGCTGCTAGGGAGGCTGAGTTCAAGGTTTAGCAAGACCCTGTCTCAAAAAATAAAGAGTAGGGCATGGTGGTGGCACGCCTGTAATCCCAGGACTTGGAAGGCTGAGACAGGAGGATTGCAGGTTCACATCCAGATGCAACAACTTAGACTCTCTGCATCATAGTGAGACTCTGCTTCCAAATAAGAAATAAAATCAGGCTAGGGGTGTAGTTCCAAAGCAGAATGCCTTTTGGTTTAAAATAGGGCTGGGAGTATAGCTCTGAGGTAAAATGCCCCTGGGCTCAATCCCCAGTACCACTAAATAAATAAATAAATAAATAAACAAACAAACAAATAAATAAGGACGGGGGACGTAGCTCAGTGGTGGAGCACTCTGGGGTTCAATTCCCAGTTCCAGCAAAAAAACTGCAAGGCTCTGGCCTGAAAAACAGCTGGTCACCAGGTGTGGTGACACACACTTGTAATCCCAGTATTTGGGAGTCTGAGACAGGAGGATCGCAGGTTCAAGGCCACCCTGAGCTACTTAGTGAGGCCCTCCGCAACTTCATGAGACTCTTTCAACCTCAGCAACTTAGTGAGGCTATGTTTCAAAATAAAGAATAAAATAGGGCTGGGAAGCCGGGCGTGGTGGCGCACGCTTGTAATCCCAACATTCGGGAGGCTGAGACCGGAGGATCCGGGTTCGAGGCCAGCCTCAGCTACTTAGTGAGGCACTCCGCAACTTAGTGAGACTCGGTTTCAAAATAAAGAATAAAAAATATGGCTAGGGATACAGCTCGGAGGTAGAATGTCCCTGAGTTCAATCCCCAGTACTGCAAAAAAAAAAAAAAAAGGGCTGGGAGTATAACTTGGAGGTAGAATGTCTCCTGGGTTCAATCTCCAGTACCACAAAACAAAACAAAAACCCTGCTGGTCAAGGTGAGGGGAGAATTCAATCAGCTAACAGGTGAAAAGTGGCATTAGTGAGCAGGTGTCCCGGAGGAGATAACTCTGAGCCCTTCCAGCCGCCTTCCACCCCTACCTGCCCGTTCTCCTCATCTGATGACCGCGCCTCTGTCCTCTTCTCTTTGAAGGCCCAGACAGGCACAGACACGGGCAGGGACTTGGCGTACTGCTGTGTGGGCAGGGCTGAGGCCGGGGGCACTGTGTAGGCTGTGGGGCCGGCAGGGGTCTCCTCACTCAGGCTGCCATCTGTGAAAGAGGGTGGACTTCAGCCTCTGTCCCTGTGCATGATCCCAGTTCTCGGGGGTGGGGACCTGGGGACCACCCCTGGCACTCACCATCTGTGCTCTCAGGGTCTGACTCACAAAACGGGGGCAGGTCCTGAAGGGTGGCATCCTCATCCATCACGAAGAGCCCTGTAGATGGCAGCAGAGGTCCCAGTCAGGTCCTCCTCCCACTGGGGCTTCTGTGATTACTATTCCTTGTGCTCTAACACCCCTTCCCTGGTTTTCTGCCTGGTCACTAGCAGAATCATGTCAACCTGTTACACACTCAGGCTGAGTTAACCAGAAATATCTACAATCTATTTGGTGCTATATAGTTCAAAACATAGGCTGAAGCAAGGTGTGGTGGCGCACACCTGTAATTTCAGTACTTGGGAGGCTCATAAGAGGATCACAGGTTAGAGGCCAGCCTCAGCAACATAGGAAGAGTCTCAGCAACTTAGAGACCCTGTTTCAAAATTAAAAAATAAAAATGGCTGAGGGTATAGCTCAGAGGAAATGCCCCTGGGTTCAATCCCGAGTACCACAAAGAAAGAAAAAAACCCCAAAAAACTGAAATAAATAAATATGGCATGACAATGATTCCCTGCTTGACAAGTGGAGAACTAGAGGCTCTGACAGATTGACAGATCATGTCACTTGCTTGTGGTCCTATAGTTGGTGGCATCACCAGGATGTCAATCTAGGATATCTGGCTCCAGAGTCTATGCCCTTCCCACCAGCAGTGGTGAGGAAGCCAGCTGTTGGTAATAATAACAAGCAATAATTCCTATTTATTGAATCTCCTGAAAACTCCTCACTCCTCAATGCCCTAACGTTATAGTTCAGCCTCCAGGAAGCATCTAACCTCTACTCCTCCCCCAAAAACTGGTTGGTTACTGGCCAGCTGCCCACAGTGGGCTTTCCTTTTTTTTGGTACTAGGGATTGAACTCAGGGACATTTTACCTCCCAGCTCTATTTTTTATTCTTTATCTTGAAACAGGGTCTTCCTAAGTTGCAGAGGGCCTTACTAGGTAGCTGAGGCTGGCCTCGAACCCAGATCCTCCAGTCTCAGCCTCCCAAATGCTGGGATTACAAGCGTGCGCCACCACACCCGGCTCACAGTGGGCTTTCCTGGTAGGTGAACTGCTGGCTACTGATGTTCCAGGGAAGCTACAGATCCGAGAGCCTCACAGGGCCTTGGCTTCCTTACCTGTTAGCCACATCGATGCGAAAACTACTCCTACTCTGCTCACCTTCCTTCTTAGGAAGGCTTTGTGCTTGGCCACACCAGGACCCCTCAGTGAGAGGGCCTGGAAGTGCTTCATCTCTGCTGAACACTCCAGACGCAGAGCTTTCCCAGGATATCAGTGTTAGAAAATGGGTATAAAACTCAGAGAGGAGAGGTGACTGGCCTGAGGTCATACAACAAGCCATGGACAAGCCCATGTGGCTGTCGGGGTCTTGGAAATGCAGCTTCCGTGGAATATAAAAGGCTCAGAGACCGACAGTCCTGCCTCCCAGGGAATCCCACCAGACCCTTACCCAGCCCTCTTACCTCCGTTATCGCTGCCACCCAGCCGCTCCCCAGAGGTCTCCGTCTCTGTGGGCTCATCCTCATCTTCCTCTTCGTCCTCCCTGGCCAGAGCAGGCCTGGGTGGGCTAGGGACAGGGCTGGGTGGCTGTGGAGCTGGCGGGGGCCCAGGTGGCCGGACAGCAGCGGCTGCCCTGTGGGCCTGGGCAATATCGTGGAGGCAGCGGCGGGCGGCTTCAGCCAGGGCCCCACGGCCATGGGCGGCATAGGCACAGGGCCCCGGGCGGGGTGGCGGCGGCGGCGCAGCAGTCAGCAGCACCAGCTCTGTGCCTGTCCGGGCCCGGAAGCGCTCAGCGGCCCCCACCACGGCTTCCCACAGCTCCTCGGGCCGCCCCGACGCCATCCGCGCCCTGTGGGCCAGAGCAGGACAGAGGGAGCTGAGGCCTCGCTGCCAGCACTGTCCCTCTTCCAGCCCCATGTCCAGCTGTCCCCTTGCATCCACCTATCCCAGTGACCTCCATGCCTTCTGCAAATTGCTACTCCCCTAGGTCTCTGACCCTACCTCCTGCTCATCCACCTCCCTCCTGCTCCATGTCTGCGCCAACCTTTCCCGCCTCACATCTTCTCTAGGCCCCAACCTATCCCATGAGCCACCAGCCACACCAACTCAAGTCCTAGGAACACACCGGCTCCAAGCGGTGATGTGCAGTGAGTGTCAAGGCCACATTGGGGTTTTGGGTTTTGGGTTTTTTTTTTTGGGGGGGGGTTGGCACTGGGGATTGAACCCAGGGGCATTCTACCTCTGAGATACACCCAGACCTTTTTTTTTTTTTTGCGCACAGTACTGGGGATTGAACCCAGGGGCATTCTACCTCCAAGCTATACCCAGTCCTATTTATTCTTCTTTATTTTTTATTTTTTTTGCGGTACTGGGGATTGAACTCAGGGGTGTTCTACCTCCGAGCTATACCCCCAGCCCTATTTTTTATTTTTTACTTTGAAACCGGGTCTAAGTTGCGGAGTGCCTCACTAAGTAGCTGAGGCCGCGAACCCGGATCCTCCGGTCTCAGCCTCCCAAATGCTGGCATTACAAGCGTGCGCCACCACGCCCGGCTATTCTTCTTTATTTTGAAACAGGGTCTCACAAAGTTGTGGAAGGCCTCACTAAGTAGCTGAGGCTGGCCTCCAACCTGTGATTCTCCTGTCTCAGCTTCCCAAGTGCTAGGATTATAGGCTTGTGCCACTGCACTCAAAACTTGTAGGGAATTTTATTTTATTTTATTTGCGGTACTGGGGATTGAACTCAGGGGCACTCTACCTCCGAGCTATACCCCCAGCCCTATTTTTTATTCTTTATTTGGAAACCGAGTCTCACTAAGTTGCGGAGTGCCTCACTAGGTAGCTGAGGCTGGCTGCGAACCCAGATCCTCCGGTCTCAGCCTCCCGAATGCTGGGATTACAAGTGTGCGCCACCAAGCTCGGCTCCTATTTTTTATTCTTTATTTTGAAACAGGGTCTCACTAAGTTGTGGAGTGCTTCACTAGGTAGCTGAGGCTGGTCGCGAACCCGGATCCACTGGTCTCAGCCTCCCAAATGCTGGGATTACAAGTGTGCACCACCACGTCCAGCTACTTGTAGGGAATTTTAAATGACTGTGAGCAGGCTGGCATTGTTTTTCTGTTGGACGGTACTGCCATGCACCAACGCTCCAGCCTCCCTGCCTCCAGTCCATCCAGGAGACTCACAGGTTCCTTCTACACCAGAAGCTGACCCTGCCCCTCGCCACAATCCCCAAGGGTGAAGCAGTCCCTATGCCTAGAGCACTGGTCCTCCACCCAGTGTCCATCTTTCACTTATCATAGACTGGATGAACCTTCTCTTACTCCTGGATCCCACAATGTCTGAGCCAACCTTTTACAGAACATTTTTCTTGGAGCCGGGCATGGTGGCACGCATCTGTAATCCCAGTACTTGGGAGGCTGAGAAAAGAGGAGTCCAGATTCAAGACCAGCCTCGTCAACTTAGTAAGACCCTTTTTGAAAAAAAAAAACATAGCCGGGTATGGTGGCACATGCTTGTAATCCTAGTACTTGGAAGGCTGAGACAGAGGGATCACAGTTTCATGGCCAGCCTTAGCTACTTAGTGAGACCCTGTTTCAAAATAAAAAATAAAAATATAGGGCTGAGCCGGACGTGGTGGCGCACGCTTGTAATCCCAGCATTCGGGAGGCTGAGACTGGAGTATCCGGGCTCGCGACCAGCCTCAGCTACTTAGTGAGGCACTCCGCAACTTAGTGAGACCCAGTTTCAAAATAAAGAATAAAAAATAGGGCTGAGGGTGTAGCTCGGAGGTAGAATGCCTCTGAGTTCAATCCCCAGTACCACACACACACACAAAAAAAATATAGGGCTGGGAGTGTATCTCAGAGGTAGAATGCCCCTGGGCTCAGTCCCCAGTACCACATACATAAAATAAAGAAATATGTAAATAAAACATAAGAGTGGGGCTGGGAGTATAGCTCAGAGGTAAAATGCCCCTGGGTTCAATCCCCAATAACACACACACAGAAAAAAAATGTCTGGTTCCATGACTAAGAGGCATAGGCGTAGGGACTGATGAATAAAAACAAAAGATGGAGTGTAGCAGTTGTGGTGGTGCATGCCTATAATTCCAGTACTTGGGAGGCTTAGACAGGAGGATCACAGGTTCAAAGCCAGCCTCAGCAACTTAGTGAGGCTCTCAGCAACTTAGGAAGACCTGGTTTCCAAATAAAATATTTTAAAAATAGGGCTGGGGTGTAACTCAGATGTAGAACACTCCCGGGTTCAATCCCCAGCACCACAAAAACAAAACTACGCCCCCCCAATGGTGTGCGAGCTGCACTGTACCTGAAAACCCACAGAAAGCTTTCAGATTTCCTACAAGACTGTCTTTTTTTTTTCTTGCGGTATTGGGGATTGAACCCAGGGGAATTCCACCTCCAAGCTACACCCCCAGCCCTATTTTTTATTCTTTATTTTGAAACAGGGTCTAAGTTGTGGAATGTCTCAGTAGGTAGCTGAGGCTGGCCTCGAACCCGGATCCTCCAGTCTCAGCCTCCCAAATGCTGGGATTACAAGCGTGTGCCACCACGCCCAGCTACAAGACTGTCTTTGCACTTCCTCAGTTAAGTCCATCCTGGTTCCCCTGGATGGGTCACAAGTCTACCTAAGTCCCCACAATGCCTGAGCTCCCTCTACTCTAGCTGAGCCACTCCTGACACCTGTACCACTGCCTGCCCTCCATTGGACTTCCAACTCTCCAAGGAAGGGGATCTGTGTCCCCAGGACAAGTCTGCCCTAGGCTATGAATGGTGCAGCAACAAGTGAGGCAGGGGGCTGGTTCTTGCCCTGACTTGGACCTACAGTCTGACCTTGGCCTGCTCTCTTGTCTCTTTCTTCTGCTGTTGACCAGAGTGGTGAGCCAGAGCTGCTGGGCAGCTAAGGAATCTCCTTGGAGAGGTACACATCGTTGCTGGAGGGATTCAAGCCCACCAGAACCAAAAAGAAGGGAAATAAACAATCTGGAGTTTAAATTCAATTTGCAGGCCCCTTATAACTCATAATCATAGAAATCAGTATTACCTACTGGGTACAGGGATTCTGCACCTCTCACCTTGCCTGACTTACCAAGGTGGGAGCTGTTAACTCTCAGTGGAGCTCAGAGAATACACAAACTTCCTGGGAGAAAGGTTTACCCAAGTATCCCACAAGCCAGGGAGGGCCTGAACAAGCATGAGATCAATCTTTTCATTCCACTCACCCCTTCCCTAGGAGGGAACCATTGTCACCCCACTTTTTTGTGTATGGGGATTCAGCCCAGGGGTATTCTACCTCTGAGCTACACCACCACCCCACTTTATAGTTGCAAACTCAGACTCGGGGAGATTTAGCATCTTCAACAGGGTCACACAGCCAGAAAGAGGCAGAGCTGAGACCAGACTCTGGGTGGTTTTGTTTTTTTTTGTACTGAGATTGAAACCAGGGGCATTTTACCTCTGAGCCCCAGCCCTATTTTATTTTCTATTTTGAAACAGGGACAGCCAGGCATGGTGGTGCACACCTGTAATCCCAGTACAGAGGCAGGAGGATTACAGGTTCACGGCCAGCCTCATCAACCTAGCAAGACCCTGTTTCAAAATAAAAATAAAATCGCAGGTTGAAGGACCAGCTTTAGCAAGTAGTGAGACTTACCAACCTAGCAACCTAGCAAGACCCTGTTTCAAACTAAACATAAAAAATAAGGCTGA
>PVLC010019793.1:11467-30195 GCA_004027655.1 Graphiurus murinus
TGTAATCCCAGCATTCGGGAGGCTGAGACCGGAGGATCCGGGTTCGCGGCCAGCCTCAGCTACCTAGTGAGACACTCTGCAACTTAGTGAGACTCGGTTTCAAAATAAAGAATAAAAAATAGGGCTGGGGGTATAGCTCGGAGGTAGAATGCCCCTGAGTTCAACTCCCAGTACTGCAAAAAAAAAAAAAAAAAAAAAATAAGGCTGAGATTGTAGCTCAGAAGTAGAATGCCCCCGAGTTCAATCCTCAGTACTAAAAAACAAAAACAAACAAAAAAAAAAACCAGAGAGAGAGAGAGAAAGAAAAAAGAAACAGGGTCTCAATAAGTTGTGGAGGACCTTCTGTTGAGGCTGGCCTTGAACCTTTGAGCCTCCTGTCTCAGTCTTCCAAGTACTGAGATTACAGGCATGGGTCACCACGCCCACAATATTTTGTGTGGTAGGGGTTTTTTTTCTTTTGTGGTACTGGGAATTGAACCCAAGGATATTCTACCTCTGAGCTACAACCCTGACCCTGTTTCTTTTTCTTTCTTTCTTTTTTTTTTTTTTTTGCGGTACTGGGGATTGAACTCACCGGCATTCTACCTCCAAGCTATACCCCCAGCCCTATTTTTTATTCTTTATTTTGAAACCAGGTCTCACTAGATTGCGGAGTGCCTCACTAGGTAGCTGAAGCTGGCCTCGAACCCGGATCCTCCAGACTCAGCCTTCTGAATGCTGGGATTACAAGCATGCGCCACCACACCCGGCCCTATTTCTTATTCTTTATTTTGAAACAGGGTCTCACTAAGTTATGGAGGGCCTTACTAAGTACCTGAGGCTGGCCGCAAACCTGTGATCCTCCTGTTTCAACCTCCCAAGAACTGGGATTACAAGCGTGCACCATCATGCCCAGCAGCTAGTACTGGGGATTGCACCCAGGGGCATTCTATCTCTGAGCTACACCCCAGCCCTATTTTATTTTTATTTTGAAACAGGGTCTTGCTAGGTTAATGAGAATTTCACTACTTGCTGAGGCTGTCCTCCAACCTGTGATCCTCCTGTCTCAGCCTCCCAAGTACTGGGATTACAGGCATGCACCACCATGCCTGGCTGCATATCCACTCTATTTTATTTTGAAACAGGGTCTCACTAAGTTACTGAGACTGGCCTGGAACTCATGATCCACCTGTCTCAGCCTTCAGAGTACTGGGATTACAGGAGGGCAACACCACACCTGGCTCAGAGTCTGTTCTTTTTTTTTTTTTTGCAGTACTAGGGATTGAACTCAGGGGCATTCTACCTTCGAGCTATACCCCCAGCCCTATTTTTTTTTTTGCGGTACTGGGGATTGAACTCAGGGGCATTCTACCTCTGAGCTACACCCCCAGCCCCTTTTTATTCTTTATTTTGAAACAGAGTCTCACTAAGTTGCGGAGTGCCTCACTAGGTAGCTGAGGTTGGCCGCGAACCCGGATCCTCCGGTCTCAGCCTCCCGAATGCTGGGATTACAAGCGTGCGCCACCACGCCCAGCCAGAGTCTGTTCTTAATCCTGTCATCCCACTACCTTAGGAGCAAAGATTTACAAGGGGAGAATGAGGCTCAGTGAGCTTAAGACACTAGCAGGAAGGCACAGAGCTGGACAGGGCCCAAGTGGGTCTGACACTGCTGACTGCCCAACTCCCAAACCCCACAGCACTGTGCCCAGTGTCTTATGTCTTTCCCGTCTGAAGAAGGAGGAAACTGAGGCTCAGAGCAGGGAAATGACTGGTCCAAGGTCACCTAGCCTGAGCTCTTACTTCCCTGGGCCCCTAGCCCCCGTGTACATTTAGGGAGTTGTAGAAGAAAGCTTCAGGATCCAACCCCCTCTCTGCACTCGATCTTGGAGTTGCTATAGGGTTGAAGTGTGTAAATGGGGGAGAGTGGCTGTCAAGGTCCCCCCAAGAGGCAGGAGGCAAAAGGAGGGGCTTTACAGGGAGCTCTGTCAAGGTTTAGGGACTCTCTGGACTCTTAATGGGAGCCTCTGGACCCTTCACTCTCCTTTTGGGAGTAAATCCTGTTACCTCCAAGCAGCTGAGGGATGAAAAGAAGGCCCCGCCCCCATGGGGGAGTTTGAGATGGTCAAGAGGTTGAGACCAGTCCTGGAGAGGAGGGGGAGCAGCAAGGTGACTGGACCTTTACGAGGTGTGGGGGGAGGGAGGTAAGGAAACTGATTCAGGAAGAGTGGAGGAAAAAGAAAGTGCCCCAAGGAATGAGGATGCCAGTGGAGACCCCAACACCTGTCAAACTGGAAGTGGCCCGCACTCGGTGGTGTGAGGATCGCAAGCATGAACGTCCAAGTCTGGGAGTGGGATGATTGTCGCGACCCGGCTCCGCCGCTCAGACACCTCCCCACCACGCCCGGGGTCTAGGGAGGACCCACTTCTCTCGGAAGAAAACAGGAAATCCCGCCTAGGTGGGGGCCGGGACCGGAAGTCCCGCCTCTGGACGGATGAAGGGGGCTCTGAATCCCCCTAAATGACCCCCCAAACCCGTGGACAGGGTCCACGGTCAAAGTAAGGAGCCCAGTGTGCCTGGACACCGGAAGACAAAGCTGTCTAAGATTTGCCTCGGTTTAGACACTACGATTCCCACTGGAGACTCCTTTCCAGCACTCAGCCAAGAGTCGCTGGACGATCTCTGCTCTCTGACCTAAGGAGGCCGTACCCCTCCCACGAGCCGCTAGCCCTCCCAGCGCCCCTCTGCCTCAGGACAGCCAAATCCTCCCCACACCGCGGTTCACAACGCCGCCTCCACTCACGTGCCCGTAGCCAGCATGGCCGGCCCGGCGCCGTCGCCGCCCTCAAAAGGCATGGCGGCGCTGCGTCACTTCCGCGTAGCGCCCCTCCTCCACTTCGCACACTCCGCCTCCCTCAGCGCGGCCGCCTGAGACCAAAGTGGCGACCAGATGCTGCATTCGGACTAGTGGGGCAATAGCAACAGCAGAGTGCCCATAAGAAAGATGATGAATGAAAGGGTTCTACGCAAGCCTAGGCCATTTCGTTTGCCCCCAAGAAATATGGCTGTTCTCAGATTCTCACACGGGAACCACAAAGTAAGGCAAACGACCTGACATCCCACGCCCGTGATCAATTTCTACAGAAGTGGAGGAGTAAATAGTGCCCGTCAGCGACATGGCAGCCAGCTTGGCTTCATGTGCCGATAATGTATGTGGGCTCTCACTCCCGCCAACCCACCCCCCTGCAGAACCAAAGCTGGCAAAGATCCAATACGGTAGCATTTCTTGCTTCTATTTGCCCAGCTTCAAGATGGCGACTCAGCCCAGTTTCCACTGTGACTCAGGAATTCGTCTGGGACAGCTTCGTTTCCGAACCCATAGACGGCTTCATCCCGTTATCCCGAGTCCCTCAGCTCCTGTTGTGATGTACATCTCCTCTCACCTTCTTTTCCTTTATCCGCTCCTCTTTGCCAATACCTCGTGGCCGTGCCCCGCAGACGGACGGGACTGCCCCGCATTAACATGGCCCCGGCCGGGATCCTATGGCTATGCCCTCGAGCAAAATGGCACCTTATCGGCTTCGATGCCAGTGTACAACATGGAGAAGGAAGGGGGCGTTTGAGCGGGGGAGTGGAGGTCTTGGACCCTCCCACTTGTTTACTTCGTGGAGAGAGTGTAATGCTGCGCCTGCGCACTCTGGCAGCTCCGCCTCCATGGCCTGTGCCTTGTGACTTGAATTCTTGTAGTTCAAGTTCAGCTACCCCATTCTGAAAGGTGGTGTCACCCACTCCTGCTCTAAAACACGGAGGGTGCTACCACTGTTTGGCCTTGAGGGGGACTGTCCTTCCCGGATGTGACAACACACTGACCCGGAAAAGGAGGCCAGGCCAGTGGGGCCTCAGCTGCGGTTATGGACGGATCCAGCTACAGGGTAAGCACACAAGACCCATTTCTTCGCTTCTGTCTATACAACACGCCCCGTCCCATGGCCTGCTTACCACTCAGGCCATATGGGAACTCTGAGAATCGGAGACTTAGCCAACAACATTTGCCTGTAAATGCGCTGTCACCCTCTCCCAAGGTCCAGAGGGAGACCACGTCCTTTAGCCCCGCCCCCTTTGGAATGCGCACCCACACGCGAACGCGGGGCGGGTCTTTGGATTTGGCCACGCCCGTCCCAGCCTTCCTCGAGTCCCCCTCCGGGCCCGCCCCTTGGTGATAGCTCTTCCCCATTCCCACCCCCATTGGCTTTCTCCCAGGCACCGCCCCTTAAGCTTCTGCTTTGGAGGGGCCCCGCCCTCACTGGTTTCCTCCCCAAGGTGGTGTTTGAGAAGGGAGGCGTGTACCTGCACACCAGCGCCAAGAAGCACCAGGACCCGGACTCCCTCATCGCGGGCGTCATTCGTGTTATAGAGAAGGTAGGCCGGGAGGGAGCAGGGCTCCGGCGGGCCCTCAGAGGGATGGAAGGTGCATCTGTAGGGGTATGGTCTGGAGGTCAGCCTTGAGACCTTCGGAAGGCCGGGATGGGAACTAGAAAGAGGGGCGGGACTTCACCCTTGGAAGACTGAGGGTGAAGACTACGAAAGAAGTTTGGAAATTTGCAGCGAGAAACTTTGGAGTACTTTGGGGAGCCCACTAATCCCTCTTCACTGTCCCAGGACAATGACGTCCTCTTGCACTGGGCTCCTGTAGAGGAAGCTGGAGATTCCACCCAAATCCTCTTCTCCAAGAAGGTAGGCTTCTGTCGCTTCCCACTTCTCCACTTACTGTTTTCTAGGTCCATACAGAGGGGCCTAGGTACCATCCCAGACATACCCCTGGGGCTCATGTGAGAACTAGGATCTCTCTGCCCCTCCATTTCTTCTTTGTGAACTGCAGATGCCCATTCAAGGAAAGATGACAGGGACTATGAGACTCATGGCTGTGGGGACAGGTACCTCCTCATCCTTTGTTCCTTGGGAGAGCCCTACCAGGTGGTAGGAGAGCCCAGCCCCTGGATTCCCGTTGCTTGAAGGGGTGTAGCATTTCTATGGTGTAGTCTTCTATCATGTACAAAGGACAGGGCCTGAGGCTACTCACCCACCTGCTTCCTCCTCCACAGTTCTTACCTTTGTCCCTTTCCTGTCCTTCTTCATTGATTGTCACCAGCTGTCACTGCACGTAGTCCTCAGTATGGCCTTTGTGCACACCATTTTCTTGAGTCTGTCCAGCAGCCTCAGGAGTTGGCAACAATAAGAGCAACCACTCTGGAGGCTTTGTATTATTCTCATATCAATCTATGAGTCTACTTTTTTCCTCACTGCAGGTACCTTTAAGTAGTATCTACCTAGGCCAGGCGTGGTGGTGCATGCTTATAATCCCAGCATTTGGGAGGCTGAGACTGGAGGATCCGGGTTCTCGGCCAGCCTCAGCTACCTAGTGAGGCACTCCGCAACTTAGTGAGACCCTGTTTCAAAATAAAGAATAAAAAATAGGGCTGGAGTGTAGCTCGGAGGTAGAATGCCCCTGGGTTCCATCCCTAGTACTGCAAAAAAAAAAAAAAAAAGTAGTATTTACCTTCCCACACATGGGGAGACTTAGGGTCAAGACTTGGCTACACTGGGTGACACTATTCCAGTGCTTTTCCTTCTCTATGCCTCTGTTTCCCTCTGTCCGATGGGCTGCCTTCTAGTAGGGCCTTGAGGCTCAGACCTGGAAACTCTGAATTCATAGTGCCTAATTTTCCTCCTTCCTCCCCTAAGGACTCCAGTGGAGGTGACTCCTGCACCTCTGAGGAAGAACCTACCTTTGACCCAGGCTATGAACCCGACTGGGCTGTCATCAGCACTGTGCGGCCACGGCCTCATCACTCAGAAACCACAAGAGGTAGGCTGAACTCGTGCCCTGGGGAACAGGTGAAACACATCTTGCCGTCAGTGGTCATTAAGACTTTGTTGCCCACAGTCAAGATGGCCTCCTGGCACTGTCTTTCTGTTCCAGAAGAGGTGAGTGGATTGGCCCTGGGCACTCCTGTGAGTCCTCCCCCTGAAGGTTTCCAGGCTGGTGGGAGCCACAAATGTAGCCAGTCACAGGATGGTTCAAGCCATCTTGGAGTCGCAGGGTGCGGGGCATCTGAAGGTGTCCCACCCCTCTGATGAGAGGGCAGGGTTTGCAGGAAGAGCTGATGCCAAAGCTTGGCTCTGAGGGACATTTGGGAGTTTTCTCTCTCAGTAGGGAAAACCCTGCACAAAACCAGAGGCAAGCAGTACTGAGGCTTTTTTTTTTTTTTTCCAGTACTGGGGATTGAACTCAGGGACATTCTACCTCTGAACTACAACCCCAGCCCTATTTTTTATTGTTTATTTTGAAACAGGGTCTAAGTTGCGGAGTGCCTTACTAGGTAGCTGAGGCTGGCCTCGAACCCAGATCCTCCGGTCTCAGCCTCCCAAAATGCTGGGATTACAAGCATGTGCCACCACGGCTAGTACTGAGGCTTTTTAAAGCCCCAAGCCCAGCCGGGCATGGTGGCCCACGCTTGTAATCCCAGCATTTGGGAGGCTGAGACCGGAAGATCTGGGTTCGAGGCCAGCCTCAGCTACCTAGTGAGGCACTCCGCAACTTAGTGAGACCCTGTTTCAAAATAAAGAATAAAAAATAGTGCTGGGGAGCCGGGCGTGGTGGCGCACGCTTGTAATCCCAGCATTCGGGAGGCTGAGGCCAGAGGATCCGGGTTCGAGGCCAGCCTCAGCTACCTAGTGAGGCACTCCGCAACTTAGTGAGACTCGATTTAAAAATAAAGAATAAAAAATAGGGCTGGGGGTATAGCTCGGAGGTAGAATGCCCCTGAGTTCAATCTCCAGTATCGCAAAAAAAAAATAGGGCTGGGGGTATAGCTCAGAGGTAGAATGCCCCTGAGTTCCATCCCCAGTACTGCAAAAATAAATAAATAAATAAATAAATAATAAATAAAGCCCCAAGCCCAGCCAGGCGTGGTAGCACCTGCTAGTACTTGAGAGGCTGAGACAGGAGGTCACAGGTTCGAAGACAGCCTCAGCAATTTAATGAGACTCTGCTTCTAAATAAAATAGGGCTGGAGGTGTAGCTCAGAGGTAGAAAGTCCCTGAGTTCAATCCCAAGCACCACAAAAAATAAAATAAGGCTGGGGAGGCTGGGCGCAGAGGTAGAATGCCCCTGGTTCAATCCCCAATACCATAAATAAAAATAGAGCCCCAAGCCTTTTGTTGTGGCTCAAATGTGGGGTTCTGGAACAAAGAGGAGAGTGGAGGTGAGATGGGCAGGAGGCTGAGGACAAACCTAAGGGGCCTCAAGTGCCAGATTGAGAAATATGGTCTTCACTCTGATGGTTGTGTGGAGCCTGGGAAGGTTCTGGAAGAGGTGCATGTTGGCCATTTTTTCAGTTTTATTTCCTAGGAAATGTGAAATTCTGAGAGGCCAGGGCAAAGGGCAGCTTGTGGTGGGGCCTCAGAAGACCGTGATGATTGATTGTCCTGAGTTGACCCAGCTGCCTGAGTTGACCCAGCTCCCAATACAGTGCTGTTCCCCTAGGTGCAGAGCCCAGCTCCCCCCGGGGCTCTTGGGCATTCTCCGTGAGTCTGGGGGAGCTCAAGTCCATCCGCCGATCCAAGCCAGGCCTCAGCTGGGCCTACCTGGTCCTGGTAACACAGGCTGGAGGCTCCCTGCCTGCCCTACACTTCCATCGAGGGGGCACCCGAGCACTACTCCGTGTCCTCAGTCGCTACCTCCTATTGGCCAGGTAAGCCTTTTCTTGGCCCTGGGCTTCTGACCAGGCTCTTTTCCTCTAGCCAGACCCCTCAGTGCTGTGAAAGAAGCACAATTCTGCCAGGCATGGTAGCACATACTCGTAATCCCAGGATTTGGGAGGCTGACACAGGAGGATTGCAGGTTCTAGGACAGCCTCAGCAAATAGTGAGACTCTCATCAACCTGGTGAGATCCTGTTTCAAAAATAAAAATAAGAGCCGGACATGGTGGCACACACTTATAATCCCAGTACTTGGGAGGCTGAGACCCAGAGGATCTGGGTTCTTGGTCAGCCTCAACTACTTAGTGAGGCCCTCCGCAACTTAGTGGGACCCTGTTTCAAAATAAAGAATAATAGCCAGGTGTGGTGGTGCATGCTTGTAGTCCCAGCATTTGGGAGGCTGAGACCGGAGGATCCGGGTTCGAGGCCAGTCTCAACTACCTAGTGAGGCACTCTGCAACTTAGACCTTGTTTCAAAATAAAGAATAAAAAAATAGGGCTGGGGGTATAGCTCGGAGGTAGAATGCCTCTGAGTTCAATCCCCAGTACCGCAAAAATAAATAAAATAAAGAATAAAAAAAAAATAAGGCTGGAGGTTTAGGTCAGAGGAAGGATGCCCCTGGGTTCAATCCCCAGTACCGCAAAAAAAGAAAAAAAAAAAAAAAAGAAGGGCTGGGGGTATAGGACTGGGAGTATAGTTAGCTCAGAGGTAGAATTCCCCTGGGTTCAATTCCTAGTGCCATACATAGACATACACATACATATACACACACACACACACACACACACACACAGAAAACATCTTTCCTCACTTTCCAACCAAATCCTACAAGCTGCCTCTCATTGGCTCAACCCTGAGTCAGTCATGCGGCCCTCATTGGCTGGCTCTGGGTCATGTGATCTTTGACCTCTCCCTGCAATAACACCCCGGGGATGAGGGATTCCCAAGGGCAGTTGGGCCATGGCAATTGGAACAAAATGTGTGTGTGGACAATGCAGGACATTGGGCCCTCCACCTGGGCATCACCTGTGCATCTCCTCTTTCCCCCAGCTCCCCACAGGACTCCCGCCTCTACCTTGTCTTTCCTCACGACTCCTCTGCCCTCTCCAACTCCTTCCACCACCTGCAGCTGTTTGACCAGGACAGCTCCAACGTGGTGTCTGTGAGTGTCCTCGGCACTGGGCCTGGCAGGGCAGGGGCAGGGCGGGACCCAGAGGGGCAGCCATGACAAACTTCGTCCCTGTCCCCAGCGCTTCCTTCAGGACCCCTACTCCACCACCTTCAGCAGCTTCTCCCGAGTGACCAACTTTTTCCGGGGAGCCCTGCAGCCCCACCCTGAGGGGGCCTCGTCCCCTGACCTTCCTCCACTTCCTGATGATGAGCCCGAGCCTGGGTTTGAGGTCATCTCCTGCGTGAGTACCAAATGGATCCTCCCTGTTACTTTCTGGCTGTGTCACCTGGGCACATGATTTTGTTTCCCTGGGCCTCAGTATTCTTGGTAAAATGGGATCAGTAGAGGCACTGCCCTCCTGGGGTTGCATATGGAATTATTTCACGTCAGACACATGCAGCTGTGGCAGGCCTGGAGAGCACCTGATGGTTGTTATGTTGAGGGACCTTCTTGTGTGGGGTGAGTGGCTTTGATGCTGACCCAGGGAAGGAGCTGTTGCACTAAGAAGGGCTCTGAGCTGGCTTGGACTGAGATGTGGCTAAAGGTGAACCCCAGGCTCACCTGCACCGTTTACTGCAGGTGGAGCTGGGGCCGAGGCCAGTCGTGGAGCGGGCTCCTCCGGTCACAGAGGAGGAGTGGGCCCGCCACATGGGCCCTGAGGGCCGCCTGCAGCACGTCCCTGAGTTGAAGAACCGGATCTTCTCAGGGGTGAGCACTGGTGGGCAGGGGATGAGATGGGGCTGGTGGGTGGTCACGGAGGCCCTGAGCTGTCTGCCCTTCTCTGCCCCCAGGGTCTAAGCCCCAGCCTGCGGCGAGAGGCCTGGAAGTTCCTCCTGGGCTACCTCAGCTGGGAGGGCTCAGCTGAGGAGCACAAGGCCCACGTGCGCAAGAAGACGTGAGTGAGAAAACGCTCCTGCGACCTGCCCAGTCTTGCAGGCCAACTGCACATCCCCATGGGTCTGGAGAGTGCCTGGCACTTCACGGGGACACCACGGGCAGTAGATAGGCTTTTTCCACACACCCTGCTTCTGAGCCTACCACGTGCTGGGCACTGTCCCATGCCCAAGGGAAATGCCAGACCTGTCCCGCCCCTGCATCTCCATTGCTCTTTTCATTTAGTAATCACAGCTTTGCAGTGTGGTCTGTAACCCAGAGGGTTCATCTCACCTTACTCTTCATGGGTGTCACACATCTGCCATGTCCTGCCACTCACTGGACCTTTTCCTCAGCAGGCTTTGTCCAACAGGGGGTGACAGACCTCCACCCAAAGCCCATGAGGGTGTTCTGCATCCTGAGATGTTGGGAGGTGGGAAGTGGAGCATAAGGGGTGGTGGCAGTAACGACCAGGCAGCCCATTTGGATCTGTGTGGTCCAGGCAGGACTCTGTGGGGGTGACTGGGATGAGGTAGGGGGTGGTGCTCCATTAGAGCAGGACCTAACATCTGCCCTTCCTCCAATCCTCAGGGATGAGTATTTCCGCATGAAGCTGCAGTGGAAATCGGTGAGCCCTGAGCAGGAGCGGAGGAACTCACTCCTGCATGGATACCGCAGCCTCATTGGTGGGTGCGGTGGGTATTGGGGGGCGGCGGGCATGGGAAACCAAAAACAGCAGGGAGGGCCAGGGCAGGGATGGGGGTAAGCAGCAGAGGTGAGAATGGCCAGGGGGAGACAGGCTAGGGCCAGGTGGTAGGGATGAGGTCTCGGGATCAAGTGTTAGCTCTCACCAGAAGACCTCCACAAGTGATTTTAATCTCTTTGGGCCTCAGTTTCCCCACTAACCAAAGGATATGGTGAGTGTGAAGCCCAGGGCCTTGCAGCAGGAGGGTTAGTGATGGTTTCTGGAACTTGACTCAGAGTGAGCCCTGAAGCTGGGGCTGCCCGTGAGCAGAAGAGGCAGGGCTGGTGCTGGTGGCTAGCGGGGGTGGGCCGCCTCACCTTTCTCACGTTTGCACCCTGCACCTGTCCCTGCAGAGAGAGACGTGAGCCGAACTGACAGGACCAACAAATTCTACGAGGGCCCTGAGAACCCCGGGCTGGGCCTGCTGAACGACATCCTCCTCACATACTGCATGTACCACTTTGACCTTGGTGCGGAGCTGGCCAGGGAAGGCAGGGGCTGGGCCCCCAGAGTGCTGAGGGTCTGGACCCTGACCCCGTGTCCCCCCAGGCTACGTCCAGGGCATGAGTGACCTTCTTTCTCCGATCCTCTACGTCATTCAGAACGAGGTGGATGCTTTCTGGTGTTTCTGTGGCTTCATGGAACTCGTGGTGAGGCTCAGGGCAGGGGCGGGAGACAGGCCTCTGGAAGAATCAGGGCTCCCAGCTCCTCACATGCCCCCTCCCTTTCTCCCCTCACAGCACGGGAACTTTGAGGAAAGTCAGGAGACTATGAAGCGGCAGCTCGGGCAACTCCTGCTGCTCCTGAGGGTGTTGGACCAGCCACTCTGCGACTTCCTGGGTTTGTCCCTAGGGCAGGGCTAGTGATGAGTGGGCAGGCAAGAAACAACAGAGGCACAAACCTTGCTAGAGATTCTGTTGGTAGCCACAGAGGGAATCTGGGACAGTACCTTGGTCCTGATCTGAACAAGAAAAACATCCCATGTAACCCAGAACCGAAAGCTTATATGTAAGAGCTGAATAGCAGTTACTTGGGATTTTTCAGAAATGAGCTAGGTCAGCCGGGCACGGTGGCGCACGCTTGTAATCCCAGTATTTGGGAGGCTGAGACCGGAGGATCCGGGTTCGCAGCCAGCCTCAGCTACCTAGTGAGGCACTGCACAACTTAGTAAGACCCTGTTTCAAAAAATAAATAAAAAATGGGGGTGGGGGTATAGCTCAGAGGTAGAATGCCCCTGAGTTCAATCCCCAGTACCGCAAAAAAAAAGAAAAAAAAGAAATGAGCTAGGTGGGGTTCCTGGTCACCTTTTGCCAGGATCAGAAATAGGTACTCTAACTCTGGGGCTGCTGCCTTCTAGTTGGAAGCTTTTTCTTCATTAGTTGTTCACTGTAAAAAAAAAAAAAAAAAAATGCTGGAGCCATGTGTGGTGGCGCACCCTTGTAATCTCTGTACTGGGGAGGCTGCGACCAGAAGATACTGGTTCAAGGCCAGCCTCAGCTACCTAGTGGGGCCCTCCACAACTTAGTGATACCCTGTTTCAAAATAAAAGAATAATGCCAGGCATGGTGGCACACGCTTGTAATCCTAGTACTTGGGAGGCTGAGACAGGATCGCAGGTGCATGGCCAGCCTCAGCAATTTAGTGTTTCAAAATAAAGAATAAAAAATAGGGCCAGGCCTGGTGACACATGCCTGTAATCCAGTATTTGGAAGGCTGAGACAGGAGAATCGAAGGTTTGAGGACAGTCTCAGCCAGTAGTGAGACTCTCATCAACCTAGTGAGACCCTGTTTCCAAATAAGAGCTGGTCGTGGTGGTGCACGCTTGTAATCCCAGCATTTGGGAGACTGAGACCAGACGACCCGGGTTTGTGGCCAGCCTCAGCTACTTAGTGAGGCACTTTGCAACTTAGTGAGACTTGGTTTCAAGATAAAGAATAAAAAATAGGGCTGGGAGCCGGGCGTGGTGGCGCATGCTTGTAATCCCAGCATTCGGGAGGCTGAGACCGGAGGATCCGGGTTCGAGGCCAGCCTCAGCTATCTAGTGAGGCATTCCACAACTTAGTGAGACCCGGTTTCAAAATAAAGAATAAAAAAAAAAAAAATAGGGCTGGGGGTGTAGCTTGGAGGTAGAACGCCCCTGAGTTCCATACCTAGTACCGCAAAAAATAAATAAATAAATAAAAAATAGGGCTGGGGGTATAGCTCGAAGGTTGAATGACCCTGAGTTCAATCCCCAGTGCCACAAAAAAAAAAGCAAGAAATAAAATTGGACTGGGGAGTATAGCTCGAAGATAGAATGCCTCTGGGTGTGATCCCCAATACCACAAAAAAGAAAAGAAATATGGCTAAGGGCATAGCTCAGAGATAGAATGCTTTGCTCCTGTGTTCAGTCCCCAGCACCACATACCCACACACACAAATAATTACATATATAAGCCGGGCATGGTGGCGCACCTTTGTAATCTCAGCATTTGGGAGGCTGAGACCGGAGGATCCAGGTTCAAGGCCAGCCTCAGCTACCTAGTGAGGCACTCCACAACTTAGTGAGACCCTGTTTAAAAAAAAAAAAAAAAAATAGGGCTAGGGGTATAGCTCGGAGGTAGAATGCCCTTGAGTTCAATCCCCAGTACCGAAAAAAAATTATATTATACACACACACACACACACACATGACTGGGGTGTAGCACAGAGATAGAACAACCCTGGGTTCAATCCCCGGTATTGCAAAAGAAAAAAAAAAAAGTTACTTTCCAAGAGAACTATATCCAGAACAGCACTTATTTTTCCAGGTTCGGAACCGTTTGTCCTTGTCACTGCTTTCCTGCAGTTATCACATTCTGGCCAGCAGCATATCTAGTGTCTCAGGCCTCACTTGCATTGGGGGCTAAGATTCTGTTTCTCTTGAGTGTGCTGGTCTTGGCAGGCACATCCCTGCCAAGTCAGAGTGGAAGACATGAAGATAGTGGCAGGCAGGGTAGGGAAGCTCCAGGTGTGCACTTCTGGAGGGTGTTTATCGTTTACTCTTTTATTTATTTATTTATTTATTTATTTATTTATTTATTTATTTATTTATTTATTCATTCATTTATTTATGTATTTTGTGGTACTGGAGATTGAATCCAAGGGCATTCTAGCTTCGAGTTACATCCCCAGCCCTATTTTTAGTCTTTATTTTTTAATTTTTTTTTTTGAGGTACTGGGGATTGAACTCAGGGGCATTCTACCTTCGAGCTACACCCCCAGCCCTATTTTTTATTCTTTATTTTGAAACCCAGTCTCACTAAGTTGCGGAGTACCTCACTAGGTAGCTGAGGTTGGCCACAAACCCGGATCCTCCGGTCTCAGCCTCCCGAATGCTGGGATTACAAGCGTGCGCCACCACGCCCGGCAGTCTTTATTTTTTGAAACAGGGTCTCACTAAGTTGTAGAGGGCCTCACTAAGTAGCTGAGGCTGCCCGCAAACCCGGATCCTCCAGTCTCAGCCTCCCAAGTACTGGAATTACAAGTGTGCACCACAAGTGTGCATCAAGTTTACTCTTTGGGGGGCACCAGCTGTGGGCAAGGCTGAGTCACAAGCTGTTCTTCCCCAGATTCCCAGGACTCCGGCTCTCTCTGCTTCTGCTTCCGGTGGCTACTCATCTGGTTCAAGAGAGAATTCCCTTTCCCAGATATCCTTCGGCTGTGGGAGGTGGGCCAGCCAGTTTGGGTGGGAGGGCTAAAGAGGAAGGAGGAATTGGAGGGGCTTGGAGGTTGGAGGAAGATTGGTGGGTCTAGGTGGGGCAGACCTGGGTTGGGACCTCAAGCAGAGATTCCTTCTGGCACCCCCAGGTGCTGTGGACAGGGCTCCCTGGCCCCAATCTGCACCTGCTGGTGGCCTGTGCCATCCTGGACATGGAGCGAGACACCCTCATGCTGTCTGGTTTTGGCTCCAATGAGATTCTGAAGGTGAGGGCTCTCCCTCCCTCTCTGACCAGGAGATGGGAGTCTGGCCACACCTGTGCTTGGGAACCTAAGGTAGCAGGTGCTCCCAGTGGGACTCTTGAATGGATGGTTAGCAGTGAGCACCATGGGGGTGGGACCGTTCCCTTTTTTCCTCTTACCCCATCCTGTGCCTAGGTCCCAGCAGTGTACTCACAGAGTAGGTGAGTGAGATTTTGTCCCTTCCCCAGAGTATGAACCCGGGCCCCTTCCCTTTATTGCATCCCAGCGCCTGAAGAGCAGTGAGCATTCACAGTGATTACTGCATGTCTGAGGAGCCCGACTCTCTGAGCGTCCAGCTCCACCCCCGAGGGGGTGAGACCCTGTCTGTCTTCCCTCCTTTGCATCCCTGGCACCAGGCAGGCAGAGTAGACGCGGGCGGAGGTGGTGCGCAGGGCGCAGGGCGTGGGGCGCAGGGCTGACCCACTCCCTCCCGCAGCACATCAACGAACTGACCATGAAGCTGAGCGTGGAAGACGTGCTTACGCGGGCTGAGGTTCTCTACCGCCAGCTGACCGCCTGCGGGGTGAGTCCCCGGCTCCTCCACAGCCGCCCCCCCCCCCCGTCCCTCCCCGTGTCTCCTCTGATTTTTCGCCCTCCTGCCCCCAGGAACTGCCCCACAACGTGCAAGAGATCCTGGGTCTGGCGCCGCCCGCAGATCTCCGCAGCCCCTCACCTCCTGCCTCCCCGCTGCCGCTTTCGCCTATGCGGGCCCCACCGCCCGCCGCCGCAGACCCAGCCCCGCAGCCCGACAGCAGCCTGGAGATCCTGCCGGAGGAGGAGGATGGCGCCGAGTCCTAAGCCTTTGGCCCCAGCCAACAGCCGACACCGGCACTTTATCCTGCCTGCCTTTCAGGGCTGGGGAAGGGACCTGTGAGGAAGGCAGCTCCCGGGCCGAGCCCCCGATCAGCTGGTTGCTTTAAAATGACATTTCGCACCTTGGCTGGGATGTTGATGGGGAGGAGGCCGCAGCGTTGGCTTCTGCCTGGATGGGGAGAAGGGTCCCTCGCTCAGTCCCGGGTGCTGAGCACAACCTTGACCACATGAACCACCCCGACCCATGAGACTTAGGTCCCTGAGGGTGTGTGCCGGGTATGAGGCAGGGCTGTCCAGCCTGCTGGGTTTAGAGGCTTTTGGAAGAATGAAAGTGGGGTACTCAGGACTGTGGCTGCCCTGGCACACCTCCCTGACTTAACTGGGAGAGCTGAAGACACTCTGGGACCTTGCTTACCAGCTGTTGCTTATGTGAAGAAATAAACAACTGTTGTTTAACCCCCTGGAGTGGGTTTTCTGTTACTTGCATCAAGTCCCCTCTGCCTCATGACTCATGAGGGGGGACGAAGGGGGCACAGTGACTACCACTCACCAATAGTGCAGTGTCTGTCCTGTCTCCCTAACTCCCGTGGAACCCCTATACAAGGAGCAGCCAGGGAAAGCCTCTTCTGGGGTTACAGGACTGACACCATCCCTACCCACTAGAAGGCTAATGACTCTGGTCCAGGCAAACTGGGGAGGCAGCTGAGTTAGGGAGGGGGCCAGACCACTTGGCTTTTTTCGAAAATACTTTAATGCAAGAGATTTTGTGTGGTATGCTCGTGGAAGTGCCGGGCTGGAGGGCGGGTTTCCTCTCCCTGCGCCTCTCCGCAGGGGGGGCGGGTGGTCTCCTGCTCCTCCCTGTTACCCTCCTCGTGCAAATAGCCCAGCTCTACTTGGCTGCCCTCCTTGACCACCTGCTTCTGCCCCTCACTGCTGGCCTCCTCAAACACAAGCCCCTGCCCCCCCTCGTGGCTGGGCTCCTTGTGCCACTCTCTGGTGTTGATCCTTATGGCTGCCCTCAGCGCAGACTTGACAGCAGTCTCCACCCAGCCGTGCGGGAGGGCCGTGTGCTCCCCTGCGAAGTAAACGCGGCCGTAGGGGACCGCCCAGTTGTAGTTCTGCCCTTCACCCTCGTTTGTTCGCCAGAGAAACGGCGGCTGCACCACGAAGCCACCTTGGCTGTGTGGGTCATCCGCCCAGCGCTTAACAACGCCAGTGCCGTCCCACAGCCGGTACACTAGTGGCCCGTGCAGCGCCGCCACGTCGTTGAGCACCAAATGCAGCGCCTCCTTCACGCTCAGGCCGGCAAACGCGGCCGCTGCGTCCGACCAAGTGTACGAGGCCAGCAGCAGCGCACCCTCGCCCGGCGGCGGGTAAAATATCTGGCGCGATGGGCGGTCCGTATTCGAGTGGCCGCCCTCAATGTGCTCGTCGTGCCAGAAAGGCCGGCGGAAACTTAGGTACACCTTGGTGGCTGGCACGTAGTGCAGTTCTCGCAGCGCCTCCTGCCGTTTGCGCGACAGCGGTGGTGAGAAGGTGATGCGCTGCAACGCAGGCCCACTGGCGGTCAGCAGCACCACATCGGAGGTCAGCGCCCTCAGACGCCGCGACTCGTGCGAGGTCGAGATGTGCACACGTACATCGTGCCTGCCCTGAGTTATCGACACGACGGGCGCGTTCAGCAGCACGGGGCCGGACAGCGAACTCAGCAACGCCCGCGGCAGCAGGTCCCAGCCACCCACGATTCGGCTGTACCTGCAGGCGGGGACAAGAGTGGTTTGGGCTCTTGGGTCCAGCTTCTCCTGTAGCCCCGCTCCTCCTTGTAAACTCCACCCCTGTCACTCCTAAGGGCACCAACCTGCTCCAGGTTAACCCCATCCACCCACCCATCCTTACTGCTCCTTTCCCCCATCCTGTCTGTTCCTGAGGTCCTTGGAGGCCTGCTGGGTACAAGATCCTGCCACCTGGGTGTCACGCCTTTCTCGGGAACCGTGTGTGTGTGTGTGTGTGTGTGTGTGTGTGTGTGTGTGTTTTGAACCAGGGGGGCATTCTACCTCCAAGCTACACCTCTAGCCCTTTTTATTTTTTGTTTGGAAATAGTATCTTGCTAAATTGTTGAGGCTGGCCTTAAACTTGCGATCCTTCTGTCTCAGCCTCCCTAGTACTAGGATGACAGGCATGCGCCACCATGCCCCACTTCTCCAGCAACCTTTCTTACCCGGTCCTCTGGATGACCTTGACTGCCAGGTCAAGCATAGCCAGACCAGAGAGACCTCTCCAAGGCTTTTAAGCCCTTTCCCTCACCCCTGCAGGTCACGCCCTCCGCCCCAGCTCCGCCCACCCAACTTGAGGGTCTACCCACATCCCCACCCTTGCCTGCCCCTCACCGTTGCTGGTCGCTAAGACAGCTGTGGGCCCTCAAGGCCTCGGAGAAGCTGAGATAGAAGAAGCCCTCCTTGGACATCACGTCTCCCAGAAGCTGCACGGCCGGCTGGCTCAGGTTGCCCTCACCTAAGAGGTATTCCTGGCAGGCGGGCACAGGCCCAGGTCAGGGCCCATGCAGGCTGCACCTGACAGCTCTGCCCCCACTCCCATGAGGGCCCCTCCCTGGCTGGGCGTCCTGGTGCTGTGTGACCTGGACCTTAGCAATCCCGTCCCTTCTCTTGTGACAGGTGAGGGAAGCAGAGGTCCAGAAAGGGGGCATCTTCAACCCCAGGGACCAGGCAGGGAGGAGAGACAGGACCGGGCCCCCCTTTTCTCAAACAGCAAAGCCAAGGCCTGCACTCACCAAGAGCGTGTGCCTTTCAAACTTCTTCATTGCCTTTTTGCAGCCCAGTATCTTGACATCTGTGAGGGCCTGTTGTGGAGCAAGCAGATAGTGCCCGGTCCCAAGGGCTGGGTCCTCATAGTTCTGCCCAGGACTGAGTATTTACTGCTCTCTGCCAAGCCCCACACTGTGGCCAGAGCTGCACCCTAGCTGTACCCTCTGCTGCAACTCAGATGTTGCCACTGGGGGAAGTCTTCAAAGAGTTGATTACCTGCTAGCCCACCCAGTTATCACAGCTCATCCTTATTTTCATTTTATTTTATTTTTAGTACAGGAGATTGAACCCAGGGGCATTTTATCTCCAGCCTACACCCCCAACCTTTGTGTGTGTGTGTGTGTGGTACTGGGTATTGAACCTAGGGGCATTCTACCCCTGAGCTACACCCCTAGTCCTATTTTTTATCCTTTATTTTGAAACAGGGTCTCTCACTAAGTTGCGGAGGGCCTCACTAAGTAACTAAGTAGCTGAGACTGGCCGCCAACCCGCATCCTCCAGTCTCAGCCTCCCAAGTACTGGGATTATAAGTGTGCGCCACCATGCCCGGCACCAACCCTTTTTTTTTTTTTTTTTTTTTTTT
>PVLC010019794.1:9410-19926 GCA_004027655.1 Graphiurus murinus
GCTTGTAATCCCAGCATTCGGGAGGCTGAGACCGGAGGATCCGGGTTCGCGGCCAGCCTCAGCTACCTAGTGAGGCACTCCGCAACTTAGTGAGACTCGGTTTCAAATTAAAGAATAAAAAATAGGGCTGGGGGTATAGCTCGGAGGTAGAATGCCTCTGAGTTCAATCCCCAGTACCGCAAAAAAAAAAAAAAAAAAATTCTTTCTTTGCCAGGCATGGTTTCAAAATAAGAAAATAAGTAAAAAGAGCTGGGGGTATAGCTCAGAGGTAGAATGCCCCTGGATTGCTGGGCATGGTGGCGCATGCTTGTAATCCCAGTACTTGGGAGGCTGAGACGAGAATTGCAGGTTCAAAGCCAGCCTCAGCTACTTAGTGAGGCCCTCTGCAACTTAATGAGACCCTGTTTCAAAATAAAGAATAAAAAACCGGGCTGAGGGTGTAGCTCAGAGGTAGAATGCCCATGGGTTCAATCCCCAGTACTGCAAAAACAAAAACAAAAAACAAAAAGAAACCAAAAAACAGATGTGGTGGCACATGCCTATAATCCCAGTACTTGGGAGGCTGAGACAGGATGATCCCAGGTTCAAATCCAGCCTCAGCAATTTAGTAAGACTGTCAGTGATTTAGTGAGACTCTGTTTCAAAATAAAAAATAAAATGGGGCCGGGCGTGGTGGTGCATGCTTGTAATCCCAGCTTTCGGGAGGCTGAGATCAGAGGATCCGGGTTCGCGGCCAGCCTCAGCTACCTAGAGAGGCACTCTGCAACTTAGTGAGACTTCATTTCAAAATAAAGAATAAAAACTAGGGCTGAGGGTGTAGCTCGGAGGTAGAATGCCCCTGAGTTCAATCCCCAGTACCGCAAAAAAATAAAATAAAATGGGGCTAGGGTTGTAGCACAGAAGTAGAGTGTCCCTGGGTTTAATCCCCAGTACCACACATACAAAAAAAATATGTTAATGCAGTGAAAAGGGCAAGTGTTTTAGTATTATGACAATAGTTTTAAACTCACAGACTCCTGAAAGAGTCTCAGGAACCTCAAGGTTCTATGAACAACACAATCAATCCAAGGCAATGATGCTTCTAGATGATAATATTGTATAGCCATGGTTGAGAAAGAGAGATGATAATGTCTTCATTAGTAATAATATAGTATTAATATAACTATTTGGTATAATACATGTCCTATGAAGAAAGCAAGTACATTTTAAATACAAAATTGTCGGTAGCTATTATTTAGTTGGAAAGGGTATAACTTGAAATTCAGAGACAACTTTTCTAAAGTCATCATATTTTCTAAAATCATCATTTTACATAGTTTGAAAAATAGGTTTTTTGAACCTTGGTATATCACCTCCTCTGCGTTACCATTGTATTTGATGTATTTTTGAACCATTTTCTTAGACATAAGAATTTCTTTTTTTTTTTTTTTTTTTTTCGGTACTGGGGATTGAACTCAGGGGCATTCTACCTCCGAGCTATACCCCCAGCCCTATTTTTTATTCTTTATTTTGAAACCGGGTCTCACTAAGTTGCGGAGGGCCTCACTAGGTAGCTGAGGCTGGCCGCGAACCCGGATCCTCCAGTCTCAGCCTCCCGAATGCTGGGATTACAAGCGTGCGCCACCACGCCCGGCAGACATAAGAATTTCTAATTGGAGAAATATTTTAAAAGGTTACTTGTTGAATATGTGTCTGTTCTCTATTATGGTACTTAATTCACCAGAGTTGTCACCTTGGAAAAGGTTTGAATATTAACTATATTAAGAAGAACTTGTTAGAGAACTGCACCACCATGCCCAGCCCCTATTCCTCATTTTTCATTGAATATTGTATTGAAAGCCGGGCGTGGTGGCGCACGCTTGTAATCCTAGCATTTGGGAGGCTGAGACTGGAGGATCCGGGTTCGAGGCCAGCCTCAGCTACCTAGTGAGGCACTCCACAACTTAGTGAGACCCAGTTTCAAAGTAAAGAATAAAAAATAGGGCTGGGGATGTAGCTCAAAGGTAGAATGCCCCTGAGTTCAATCCCCAGTACCGCAAAAAAAAAAAAAAAAGAAAAAAAGAGAATATTGTATTGAGAACATTTTTCTTTGTCATTGGACTGACTTTCCTTCCTTCCTTTCTCTTTCTTTTTTTTTTGATACTGGGAAATGAACCCACAGGCATTCTACCTCTGAGTTATAACCCTAGCCCTATTTGATTTTGAAACAAGATCTCACTAGGTTGCTGAGAGTCTTGCAATATTGCCAAGGCTGTCCTCAAACCTGAGATCCTCCTGTCTCAGCCTCCCAAGTACTGGGATTACAAGCGTGCTCTACCACACCCAGCCTGTCATTGGATATTTCTCAAAAAGCATGATGTTGCATGAAAATCTATCATTTAATTTATTTAACCATTCTTCCACTGTTGGATTAAAGATTTTTATTTTTGCTGTTATAAATAATTCTCCATTAATCCTTTTTATTTCCTTAACATAAATTCGTAGAAGTCAGTTAATTAGATCAATGGCAAGAAAGTACCAAATATAACCTCTACTTTGTTGATATTGTCATTGTTTTTTCATTTTAACTGTAGATTTCAAACTTATTTTAGATTTCCAGAAAAATTACAAAAATAAAGTATTTCCATATTCCCTCACCTAGTAGATCTAATTTTGGCAGAAAGTAGTAATTACTTTAGTCATTAAAGTTATCTATATTGTATTGGCATACAGTTAAATTTGCCTTCATTGAAATTAATGAAACAAAATATAACTTTTTACAGGATTTTTCGAAGGATTCATCACAAGTTGAATCAGATGATTCTTCAGTCATTCTGTTTGAGTCGACCCAGAATACACCACCACGGTCCACAGGCGTACCAAAAAAAGTTTTGGAAGGTTTGCTTTACTACTCTTCTAAAAATTATTAAAAGAGCCTTGATGAATATACATATGGAATTAAATTTCTGTTTTGAAGTCTATACCTTCATGTTAATATTTTCATATAGTGTAATATAATCTAGAGCTAATCATTCTTAGATGCCTTTCTTGGGTGATTTTATGAAAATCATATTTAATAATAGATTATTATATTTCTTTCTATAAAGTTGGCTAGCATGTATTCTTTGAGCTTATTCTCACTTGCAACCAGCCATAGGCTAAAAATTCTTTTTTAGGGGGGCGAGGGGTGCTGGGGATTGAACCAAGGGGCATTCTACCTTCAAGCTATACCCCCAGCCCAATTTTATTTCTTATTTGGAAACAGGGTTTCCAAATAAGGTTGCATCCACTAGGTTGATGCAAGTCTCACTACTTGCTGAAGCTGTCCTCGAACCTGCAATCCTGTTGTCTTAGCCTCCCAAGTACAGAGATTACACACCACAACCAGCTTAAAAATTCTTTATATAATTTCTGTGGGTCAGAAGTTTTGTGGTACCATAAATATTCTATTAAAAAGTATTAAGCCAGGCGTGTGGCGCACGCTTGTAATCCCAGCATTTGGGAAGCTGAGACCGGAGGATCCGGGTTTGCAGTCGGCCTCAGCTATTTAGTGAGGCACTCCGCAACTTAGTGAGACCCGGTTTCAAAGTAAAGAATAAAAAATAGGGCTGGGGGTATAGCTCGGAGGTAGAACGCCCCTGAGTTCAATCCCCAGTACCGCAAATAAATAAATAAATAAATAAATAAATAAATAAATAAATAAAAAGTATTAGCCGGGTGTGGTGGCGCACGCTTGGAATCCCAGCATTTGGGAGGCTGAGACCAGAGGATCCGGGTTCGCGGCCAGCCTCAGCTACCTAGTGAGGCACTCCACAACTTAGTGAGACTCGGTTTTAAAATAAAGAATAAAAAATAGGGCTGGGGGTATAGCTTGAAGGTAGAACGCCCCTGAGTTCAATCCCCAGTACTGCAAAAAAAAAAAAGTATTATTAAGCCGGGTGTGGTGTCGCACGCTTGTAATCTCAGCATTTGGAAGGCTGAGACCGGAGGATCAGGGTTCACGGCCAGCCTCAGCTACCTAGTGAGGCACTCCGCAACTTAGTGAGACCCTGTTTCAAAATAAAGAATAAAAAATAGGGCCGGGGGTATAGCTCGGAGGTAGAATGCCCCTGAGTTCAATCCCCAGTACTGCAAAAAAAAAAAAAAGTATTAATTATTTGGAAATCCATTTGTATGTGAAAAATACATGGTTATAGTTTATTTCTTTATAGAGTAATGTTACCAAAATGAATGATGTATATGTGATAGCTAAATATGATTATAGGGTGGTATTATAAAATGGCAGAACTAAAGCTGGGCATGGTGGCGCATGCTTGTAATCCCAGTACTTGGGAGGCTGAGACCGGAGGATCACACGTTCATGGCCAACCTCAGATACTTAGTGAGGGCCTTGGCAACTTAGTGAGACCCTGTTTCAAAATAAATAATAAAAAATAGGGCTGGGGGTGTAGCTCAGAGGTAGAATGCCTCCTGGGTTCAGTCCCCAGTTCCATAAGTAATAAATAAATAAATTAATTAATTAATTAAAAATGGCAGAACTAAAGAAACTGATACGCATGTGGTAAATACTCAGTAAATATTCATTGAAGGAATAGAGAAATTTTCCAATTGAAGAGGAATTACAGTTCCTTGATTATGTACCGTAACAAAGTTTTGGTTTTTTTTTTGTTTTTGTTTTTTTTTTTGCGGTACTGGGGATTGAACTCAGGGGCATTCTACCTCCAAGCTATACCCCCAGCCCTGTTTTTTATTCTTTATTTTGAAACTGGGTCTCACTAAGTTGTGGAGGGCCTCACTAGGTAGCTGAGGCTGGCCTCGAACCCGGATCCTCCGGTCTCAGCCTCCTGAATGCTGGGATTACAAGCGTGCGCCACCACGCCCGGCTACAAAGTTTTTTTTTTAAACCTAAAATAAATTAGTATACCAATGAAGGAATTTTATCTAGTTGAAAAATTCCCTATAATCATAGAAAATACTATTTCTGTATTAACTAATTCGATATAGATATAGATATTACTAAATGCACAGAGGGACACAAGATTTTCTCACGCGTGTATATGTGTATGTGTATGTGTGTGTATGTGATATTAGGTATAGAATCCAGGGGCACTCTACCAATTTAGCTATATTCCCAGCACTTTTTATTTTTAAGATAGGCTCTCCTTAAGTTGTCCAGGCTGGCCCTAAACTTGGGAATCCTCCTGTCTTAGCTCCCTGAGTATGTAGGCTTGTGCCACCACTCCTGGTCATAAGAATTTTTTTAAATTTTCAAATTGTTTACTAACAAATTAGTACACAACATTTATCAAACCAAAACAGAAAATTACACTAAAGCCAGGTGTGGTGGCTCACGCTTGTAATCCCAGCATTTGGGAGGCTGAGACCAGAGGATCCAGGTTCGGGGCCAGCCTCAGCTACCCAGTGAGGTACTCCGCAACTTAGTGACACCCTGTTTCAAAATAAAGAATAAAAAGTAGAGCTGAGGGTATAGCTCAGAGGTAGAATGCCCCTGAGTTCAATCCCCAGTACCGAAAAAAATTACAGTAATATTAGTGCCAAAATTATTCCCCCATTTTATTTTTTGTTTTTATTTTTAATTTTTTGGAACTGGGGATTGAACCCGAGGCATTCTCTTCCAAGTTATATCCCCAACCTAATTTTATTTCTTATTTGGAAACATGGTCTCACTAAGTTAAGGAGGGCCTCACTAAGTTGCCAAGGCTGGCTTCGAACCTGTGATCCTCCTGTCTCAGTTTCTCAGTACTTGTATTACAAGCGTATGCCACCATGCCCAGCTCTCCCATTTTGATATATGGTTTTATATGTATCTATCTAGGTGTCTAGTTTGTAAAATAGCCATGATCCAAAATAAATATGGAGATAAAATAATTGGCTTAAGTCCAGTTTTACAAATCACATGGTTTATTTATAAAAAAAAAAAAAAAAAAAGTCTGAATTTACTGGATGTGGTAGTGCACACCTGTAATCCCAGTACTTTGGAGGCTGAAAGAAGAGGATTGCAGATTTGAGGCTAGCCTTGGCAACTTAGCAAGACCCTATTTCAAAAGAAAAAAGAAAAAGACCTGGGATGTAGCTCAGAGGTAGAATGCTTTGAGTTCACTCTCCAGTACCAAAGAAAAGAAAAATAAAAAGTTTGAATTCATTGAATTTCTGGAGGTTATAGACTGACTCCTACTCTTTTCATAAAAGTTTTTATATTACAGAAAATAGAACTTTGCCCTGATAGGTAAATACCATTGTAGATAACTAGGAAGAATCAAGTTTAAGCTTCTGTTTTAAAGATTTTTGTGATTTTATCATGCTTTTTTTTAATGTTACTCTCTTTTTTATTTTTTTATATTAATTGGTGCATTGTAATCATACATCTTTGTTAGGTACAAGCTGATAAAGGCATATATGCACACATTTCTCATTTAACCCCTTCCCCAATTCCCACCCCACTCCCTCACCCTCCCTCCTTCTCAAGTTCAGTTTAGTGTTTGACTTTGATATATTTGTGACAGTACATCATGTGCATTAGGGTGCCCCCCCACCCTGTCCATCCCCTTCAGTTAAGTCAACTTCTTTGCCTATCTAGGGTTTTTCCTTTTTTTCTTTTTTTTTTAATTATTAATTGGTGCACTGTAATCATACATCTTTTTTAGGTACAAGTTGGTATAGGTAAAGGCATACATGCACACATTTCTCATTTAACCCTTCCCCAATTCATACCCCACTCCCTCCTCCTCCCTTCTTCTCAAGGTCAGTTTAGTGATTAACTTTGATGTGTTCATGAAAGTACATCATGTGCATTAGGGTGTCCCTCCCCCATCCATCCCCTTCAGTTAAGTCACCTTCTTTGCTTATCTAGGGTTTCACCTTTTTCATCTGGAGTCCCTCTTATGCCCCATCTTCTCCCTAGCATCCACATATTAGGGAGAGCATATGCCTTTTTACTCTTTGTGACTGACTAATCTCACTTAACATGATGTTTTCCAGTTGCATCCATTTCCCTGCAAATAACATGATTTTTTTCTTTTTATGGCTGAGTAAAATTACATTGTGTACATATCCCATTTTTGTAATCCATTCATCTGTTGATGGACATCTTGACTGTTTCCATAGTTTGGCAACTGTGAGTTGTGCAGCTATAAACATAGATACATATGCATCGGTCTGATAGTATGGTTTCCATTCTATTGGGTAGATACCCAGAAGTGGTATTGCTGGATCATATGGTAGGTTCATTCCCATTCATCTGAGGGTCCTCAATACTGTTTTCCAAAGTGGTTGCACTAATTTGCAATCCCAGCAACAATGTATTAGGATTCCCACTTCTCCACACCTTCGCCAGCATTTATTGTTGTTCCTGTTTTTTACGATTGCATTCTGACTGGCATTAGGTGAAATCTCAAGGAAGTTTTGATTTGCATCTCTCTGATTGCTAATGATGTTGAACATTTCCTCATACATTTATTGGCCATTTGTATTTCTTCTTTTGTGAGGTGTTTGTTTAGATCCTTTTGACCATTTTTTGATTGGGTTATTTGTTTTCTTAGCTGTGAGTTTCTTGAGTTGTCTGTATGTCCTAGATATTGGTCCTCTATCAGAAGAGTAGCTGGCAAAAATTTTCTCCAACTCTGTGGGCTCTCTGTTGAGGTTCTTGATAGTTTCCTTTGCTGCACTGAAGCTCTTCAGTTTAATGCAGTCCCATGTATTGATCTTCCTTTGAGTTGCTTGTGCTTTGGGGATCTTGTTGAGAAAGTTTTTACCTGTGCCTATGTGTTGAAGTGTTGGGCCTATGCCCTCTTCAAGTAGCTGCAAGGTCTCTGGCCTGCCTTCCAGGTCTCTGATCCACCTGGAATTGACTCTTGTGCAGGGTGAGAAAGTGGGGTTTGTTTCCATTTTCCTGCATATGGTTAACCAGTTTTGCCAACACCATTTGTTGAAGAGGCTATCTTTTTTTGGCTCCTTTGTCAAAAATCGGTTGACTGTAAAACAGACTGCATGTGGGTCTGTTTCTGAATCTTCTATTCTGCTCCATTGGTCTATGTGTCTATTTTTGTGGCAATACCATGCTGTTTTTATTATTATGGTTTTGTAGTAAAGTTTGAAGTCAAGTATTGTGATACCTCCTGCATGGTTCTTGTTACTAAGAACTACTTTTGGCTATCCTGGGCTTTTTGTTGTTCCAGATGAATGTAAGGACTGATTTTTCTATGTCTGTGAGGAGTGACCTTGTTAATTTCATGGGTAGTACATTGAATCTGTAGATTACTTTTGGGAGGACGGCCATTTTGATGATATTTATTCTGCCTATCGAAGAGCATTGGTAGATTTTTCCATCTTCTAAGGTTTTCGTTGATTTCTTTTTTCAGCTTTTTGTAGTTTTCTTTATGGAGGTCTTTTTATCTCTGTGGTTAGGTGTAGCCCTAAAAATTTTATTTTTGGGGGTGCTATTGTGAGTGGAATTCTTTTCTGGATTTCTTTTTCAGTGGTTTTATGGTTGGCATACAGGAAAGCTTTTGATTTTTTAAGATTAATTTTGTATCCAGATACTTTGCTGAATTTGTTGATCAGTCTATAAATCTTTTGGCTGACTTTGTTGGGTCTTCTAAGTATAGTATCATGTCATCTGCAAAGAGGGATAGTTTTAGTTCTTCTTTCCCTATTTTTACCCCTTTGATTTCCTTCTCTTGCCTTATTGCTCTGGCTAGAGTCTCAAGTACTATGTTGAACAGAAGAGGTGATAATAGACATTTGTGTCTTGTTCCTGTTTTTAGTGGGAACTCTTGCAGTTTTTCTCCATTTAATATGATATTGGCTGTAGGCCTATTGTATATTGCCTTTATGATGTTGAGATATGTTCCTTCTAGTCTGATTCTCTGCAGTGCTTTTAGCATGAATTGGGTGTTTGATCTTGTCAAATGCTTTTTCAGCATCAATTGAGATGATATTGTGATTTTTGTCTTTGGTTCTGTTTATGTGGTGAATTACATGGATTGTTTTTCGTATGTTGAACCAGCCTTGCATCCCTGGGATGAACCCGACTTGGTCATGGTGTATAATTTTCTTGATGTGGTTTTGAATGCGCATTGCTAGTATTTTGTTTAGCAGTTTTGCATCTAAGTTCATCAATGATATAGGCCTATAGTTTTCTTTTCTTGAGCTGTCTTTATTTGGCTTTGGTATTAATGTGATGTTGGCTTCATAGAAAGTGTTTGGGAGGGTCCCGTTTCTTTTAATTTCACAGAATAGTTTGAGGAGTATTGGGATTAGCTCTTCTATAAATGTTTTATAAAATTCACTTGGAAAACCATCTGGCCCTAGGCTTTTGTTTGATGGCAAACTTTTTATTGCTGTTTCTATTTCTTTGATTTTTATTGGTTGATTTAAGTTTTCTTTATCTTCTTGACTCAATTTAGGAAGGTTTTATGTATCTAAAAAAATGTTAATTTCTTCTAGATTTTCCGTTTTGTTGGAGTATACGTTTTCAAAAGTTTCTGATGGTCCTCTGTATTTTCACACCATCGGTGGTAATATCACCTTTTTCATCTCTTATTTTGGTAATTTGGGTTGATTCTCTTTCTTTTGGTTAGGTTGGCCAATGGTTTATCGATCTTGTTTATTTTTTTTCAAGAAACCAGCTTTTAGTTTTGTTGATTTCCTGTATTTTTTTTTTTATTCTCTGTTTCATTAAATTCTGCTCTGATTTTTATAATTTCCTGTCTTCTACTGGCTTTGGGGTTAGACTGTTCTTGTTTTTCAAGAGCTTTGAGCTGTATCATTAGATTATTTATTGTTGACTTTCTGTTCTTCTTATATGGGCACTCAGTGCTATAAATTTTCCTATTAGTACTGCCTTTAAGGTGTCCCAGAGGTTTTTATATGTTGTCTCTGTTTTCATTGGTTTCTAGGAATTTTTTAATTTCTCCCCTTCTTCTATGACCCATTCTTCATTCAGCAATATGGTGTTCAGTCTCCATGTGTTTACATGGTTACTCTGGATCTTCTTAGTGTTGATTGCTAGTGTCACTCCATTGTGGTCTGAAAAGTTGCAGGGAATTATGTTACATTTTTTGAATTTGGTAGTGCTCTCTTTGTGGCCCAGAATGTGGTCTATTTTGGAAAAGGTTCCATGGGCTGCTGAGAAAAATGTGAAGTCAGCTGTAGTTGTGTGAAATATTCTGTATGTGTTTAACAGGTTCATTTGTTTTATGGTATTCTTTAGGTCTGAGGCGTCTCTACTAACCTTTTGTGTAGAAGATCGGACTAGTGATGTGAGAGGAGTATTGAAGTCTCCCAGTATTAGTGTATTGGGATCTATGTGTGACTTTATATCATGCAGAGTTTGTTTTATGAAAGTGGTTGCACCTATGTTTGGGACATAGATGTTGATACTTGTTATTTCCTCTTGCTGGATTGGTCCTTTTACTAGTAAAAGGTGACCTGCTTTGTCTCTTTTGATGAGCTTAGGCTTGAAATCTAATGTATCCGATATCATAGTTGCTACTCCTGCTTGTCTTCGAGTTCCATT
>PVLC010019794.1:20026-30297 GCA_004027655.1 Graphiurus murinus
TTTTTTTTTTTTTTTTTTTTTGCGGTACTGGGGATTGAACTCAGAGGCATTCTACCTCCGAGCTATACCCCCAGCCCTATTTTTTATTCTTTATGTTGAAACCGAGTCTCACTAAGTCGCAGAGTGCCTCACTAGGTAGCTGAGGCTCGCCGCGAACCCAGATCCTCCGGTCTCAGCCTCCCGAATGCTGGGATTACAAGCGTGCGCCACCACGCCCGGCTTGAGAGATGATTTTTAATTCCTAACATTTTGAGTTTTGACTTCTGTTTGTGGTAGTATTTGTTCTTCTTTGCTTAGTTTTTTGCTTCCTGGAAATTGTTGTTTCTCTGGTTCTGATGTTTACTTGTTAGTTAGCTTTAAAGGACAAACAGTTGTTCCAATGATAATTATAACTGATTATATGTGGTATGTGTTTGGAAACATGATTAGGACTCCTGTCTAAAACGATCATGGAAGGTTCTAAGATAAAGTTGGATTTAGGCTTGATTTTGAATGAAAGTAGGATTTGTATTGACATAGATAAAAACAGTTGAGGATAGTATAAGACACAGACCAAAGGCAACAGAAACAGATAAAGGATCAGAATTTAAAATTCCTGAGTCCAGAGTGGTTTTATTTAACTTATATTTCTTCAGGCTTTAAAAATTATATATTAAAATGGTTTATTTTTACTATCCAACTCATTATATAATCTGTAACCTAGTCCCAAATACCAGCCTTCAGTGGTTGTTCAACTAATCTAGACATCTCAGAAGAATGTTAAAGTGGTTATACAAAATTCATTCCCAAGTGACTACAGAATAGCAATCACTAATCATTTACTTTGAGGGTGGAAATCATTTTTTTCTATGTTATCTCAAAGAATGAATACCAGATTTGGAAGAGGAGCCCACTAATGTAATATTCTTTAACTTTCCCAACATACATCTACTCCATTGCTTCTTTTATAAATGTACACTTAGGAGCATTAATAAAATGTGCAGTTTAGAACCTCGGGTGCCAAAGTACCATTGTTTTATTTTCAAAAATGAATTTTGCTGTGTCATTCTTTTTTGTCATTTGTATGACTTGATAATTCAGTTATATTGTCTTTAATTTAGCCCAATGAAATTTTTAGTTAATTTTAAATGTAATACCATTGAATAGCAGTTTTATATGATATTCTATACTAAGGCATTTATAAATATTTTTCCCACTATTTGAATCTTTGTAGGCCTGGATCAAACTTTGGGATTAAAGCGTCCTTCTGCTTCTAAAGTGAACAGTGTTAGTCCAAAAAAGCCAAAGACCAATGAAAATGTTTCTGAAATAAAGCCCTCCTCTTCACTGTCTTTAAATAACTCTCCTTCAGAGGAATCTTCCCAGGTTATGGTATCAACAGGTAAGTATAAAATCTAGCATATGAAAAGGAAATATTATTTCTATATAAATTTTAGAAATTGTGATGAATTTTAAAACTATCATTAGTGGTTAAGGTTTAAAAAAGACAAATTTGAGTCACAAAAGTCATTAATTTATTTTAGGTTCAAATGCATCATCAACGCAATATAAAACTGGAACGCTTTTGCTAAAATCTTGTCCAAAGTGCAATGTTCAGTTCAATCTTTTGGATCCTTTGAAATACCACATGAAGGTAAAATGTTTTGCAAAATTTGATTTTAAAAATGTTTATATATCTCTATAAGTCTTCAGGATTGATATGTAGTAAATGCTGGTTTTTCAAGATAATAAACCATCTTTTACAGCTGGGAGTGGTGGCGCACGCTTGTAATCCCAGCATTTGGGAGGCTGAGACCAGAGGATCCGGGTTTGAGGCCAGCCTCAGCTACCTAATGAGGCACTCCACAACTTAGTGAGGCCCTGTTTCAAAATAAAGAATAAAAAATAGGGCTGGGGGTACAGCTCGGAGGTAGAATGCCCCTGAGTTCAATCCCCAGTACCGCAAAAAAAAAAAAAAAAATTGTCTTTTATTGGTGTTTTCATATAACAAGTAAAAATTCGTATAGGTAATTATTATTTTTTGAGGGGGTACTAGGGATGAAACTCAGGATCATTTTACATTCAAAATACAGCTCCAGCCCTTTTTAATTATTTATTTTATTTTATTTATTTTTTTGTAGTACTTTTTGTTTTGAAATAGGGTCTGGTAGGTTGCTGAGCGTCTCGCTTATTTGCTGAGTCTGTCCTCAAACCTGTGATTATCCTTTCTCAGCCTCCCAAGTACTGGGATTACAGGCATGTGCCAACATGCTCAGCTCATAATGATTTTCTTTTTATAAGATTTAAAAGGCCAGGCGTGATGGCTCATGCTTTTAATCCTAGTACTTAGGAGGCTGAGACAGGAGGATCACAGGTTCAGAGCCAGCCTCAGCAACTTACTGAGGCCCTATGCAACTTAGTGAGACCCTGTTTCCAAATAAAAAATAAAATAGATCTGAGGGTGTAGCCCAGAGATAGAAAGCTCCAGGGTTCTCTCCCTAGTACCATACACACACACACACACACACACACACACACACACACGTGCACACACACACACACACACAAACAAAAAAGATTTAAAAGTTCTTCCCAATCATAAAATTTTAAAAATTGAGTTCATATACATGCCATAGCACATGAATATTGCATTATAATTTTAAATGAAAATAATATCTTAATCAGAATGGTTTATTGACTAAGTCATGCCATTCTTCAAACTTTTTGTAAAGCAGGCATTTTATTAGGTGCTTAATTTTTCACATAACCAAAAAATTCCTTTTACTTTATATTTTTGTCCATGTTGACATATGCATTTCACATTACTCAATGAAAATATTAGTTTTTACCTTGTAATTTTCAGTACTCAGAACTAAACTCCTAATGATGGACCATTTCATATTAAAGGATAGTTTTAACTCAATCCAGCTTCATATTGGTGTAGGAATCTCTTGAAATTAGGTTTTCAAAGTATCAATGAGGTACGAGATTTAGGAGACATTCCATTTAAAATATTTTTAGAAGATAGTATGGTCTTCTCTTGTGTCTTTATAAAGATAGTGTAGCACCGGACATGGTTGCGCACGCTTGTAATCCCAGTACTTGGGAGGCTGAGACAGGAGGATCACAGGTTCCTGGCCAGCCTCAGCTACTTAGTGAGGCTCTCTGCAACTTAATGAGACCTTGTTTCAAAATAAAGAACAAAAAATAGGACTGGGGGTGTAGCTGGGAGGTAGAATGCCTCTGGGTTCAATCCCCAGTACCACACACAAAAAAGATAGTATATATTAAAAAAAGAAAAGATAGTATATATCTTCTGTGCATGTCCAGGGTAAATGTCACTAAGTAGAGAAGGAAGCAAGAAAAAAAGATTATAGATGAAATACAGGAACAAAGGGAGGAGAAGAGTTCAAAGTAAACAAGCAGCTTTAGAAGAATGATTGCTTACTATTTTCACAATTGGCGTATATTTATTGAAATTCAATATTTTACAAAAAATAGGGGGAAAAAAGTAGTGTTCTAAAATCCCAAATGCAGCTGGGCGTGGTGGCGCATGCTTGTAATCCCAGCATTCGGGAGGCTGAGGCCGGAGGATCCGGGTTCGCGGCCAGCCTCAGCTACCTAGTGAGGCACTCCGCAACTTAGTGAGACTCGGTTTCAAAATAAAGAATAAAAAATAGGGCTGGGGGTGTAGCTCGGAGGTAGAATGCCCCTGAGTTCAATCCCCAGTACCGCAAAAAAATAAAATAAAATAAAAAATAAATAAATAAATAAAATCCCAAATGCAAATCTCTTTTTCTGGGTCAAAACTATTGAATCTATCCCTACATTTACCTCCCTGAGTGTATTTGAGAAAGGTAAATCAAAGTCTTAGCATTATCAGTATTTTCTTTTTGTTTTTTTGTTTTTGTTTGTTTGTTTGTTTTTGTTTTTGACACTGGGAATGGAACCCAGAGGCATTCTACCTCCAATCTACATCCCCAGCCTGATTTTATTTATTTGGAAACAGGGTCTCACTAGATTGCTGAAAGCCTTGCAAAGTTTTCAAGGCTGGATTTGAACCTCTGATCCTCCTGTCTCGGCCTCCCAAGTACTCGGATTACAAGTGTGCGCCACCACACCTGACTTTGTTATTGTCTAATTCTATTTCATGGTGCTGCTATTTAGGATATAGTTGGATCTGTCTCTTAGAACTTCATTGTCAATGTACCCTTTGGCATTTTTCTTATTGTTTAATGGTTTTTAGCCTGAATTTTGTTTTGTTTCATATCAGGCTCGGAACCCTTATTTTCTTATCGTTTGCATTTTCCTATTACATTTTTTGTTTATCTTTATTTTCAACCTTTCCAAATCACTTTTTTGGGTGTATATTTCTTATTTTCCCCAGAGTTTTTTCTGTGATCCCATGTGAAAATCATTTTTCTTCTAGGGGTTCAGTTAAATTCATTTATATTAATAAAGATTTAGTTGGTAAGATTGGTTTAATTGGCCTTGGTTCTGTCTCTTTTTCTTTTTTTTCTTTGTGTGTGTGTGTGTGTGTGTGTGTGTGTGTTAATGGGGATTGAACCCAGGGAACATTCTACCTCTAAGCCACACTCCTAGCCCTATTTTTTTAAATTTTAAAATACAGTCTTGTTAAGTTTCTGAGGGTCTCATTAAGTTGCTGAGACTGGCCTTGAACCTGAAATCCTCCTTTGTCAGCCTCCCAAGCAGGAATTACAGGATGCCCCACCATGCCTGGATTCTTTTTTAATTCCTTCAATTTGTACTTTGTGTGTGTGTGTGGTGTGTGTGTGTGTGTGTGTGTGTGTGTGTGTGTGTGTGTGTAGCTTAGATTTTAGGAAAGCTTTGTTTTTCCACCCTAACTATCCTTCTATCCTTGTCCTTTTTATATATAAAAAAAAATTTATTGCAGTATGATTGCCATTCAAAAAGCTGTACATACTTCATGTATACAACTCAACGAGTTTGGGCATATATATATATATATATATATATATATATATATATATATATATATATATATATGAATGAAGCCATCACAGTCTGTTCTAGAAGTTTCCAAACTTACTTGGATTACCTCCTCCAGTGCACCCTGGAAATTTAACTTACATAAGTAAATAAACAGCAAGATGCAGTGACAAGTTTGCATTCTTTACTATATCTATGTTTTATTCCAGCACCCGCCCCTATGGCCTATTACTCATTACCTCCAAAAGTTTTCACCTGCCCATTTTATTATTTTTGTGATAAAAATACAACATAAAATCTACTTTCTTAGCCGGGCGTGGTGGCGCACGCTTGTAATCCCAGCATTTGGGAGGCTGAGACCGGAGGATCCGGGTTCGCGGCCAGCCTCAGCTACCTAGTGAGGCCTCCGCAACTTAGTGAGACCCTGTTTCAAAATAAAGAATAAAAATAGGGCTGGGGGTGTAGCTCGGAGGTAGAATGCCCCTGAGTTCAATCCCCAGTACCGAAAAAAAAAAATCTACTTTCTTAGCAATGTTAAGTATGTAATATAATATTGTTAACTATAGGCACTATACTGTACAGTAAATCCTAAATAGCTAAACTTTTATACCTTTTGACTAATACCACCCCATTTGTCCCTTCCCCAGACCATGACAACCACCATTCTACTCTCTATATTATTTAGATTTTTCATATATAATAATAATGTAGTATTTATCCTTCTGTTACTAAGTTTATTTCACCTAACATCTGTCAAACCTATCCATGTTGCTGAAAATGGTAGGATTTTCTTCTTTTTAAGGTTGAATAATATTCTATAATATGTGTATACCACATTCTCTATCCAATTATACGTTGGTTGACATTTAGATTGCTTTCATGTTTTGTATTATGAATGCTGCAGTGAACATGAGACTGCAGATTTGTCTTTGAAATCCTTGTTTCATTTTCTTTGGATATATACCTAGAAGTATCATTGCTGGATCATGAGCTTGTTCTGTTTTTAATTTTTTTATGGGACCTCCATACATTTATTCTCCATACATTTCTCCTCCATATGTTTAAAAATCAGTGGTTGCACCAGTTTATATTCCCATCACCCATGTGAAAAGATTGCTTTTTCTTCTCATCTTTGCCAACACTTGCCTTTTGTCCTTTTGCTATAGTGATCCTAATAAGTATGAGTTGATATAATTGTGAGTTTAATTTGCATTTCCCTGACGATTAGTTGTGTTGAGTGCTGTACCTATTAGGTCTTTGTAAATCTTCTTTGGAGAAATTTCTTGCAAATGATATAATTTTGTTCTTTTTTATTGCTGGGTAGAATTCCATTCTGTATATTTACCATAATTTTGTAATCCATTCATCTGTTGATGGACACCTAGGTTGGTTCCATTATTTGGCTGTTGTGAATTGTGCTGCTATGAACATGTGTATGCATATATTATTGTAGTTCTCTGATTTCAGCCCCTTTGGAAAGATACCCAGGAGTGGTATAGCCAGATCATATGGTGGATCCAATTCCCAGCTTTCTGAGGAATCACCACACTGATCTCCATAGCTACTGAACTAGTTTGCAATCCCACCAACAGTGACAAAATTATGTCATTTGCAAGAAAATGGAAAGATGTGGAGAACATTGTTAAGTGAGATTAGCCAGTCACAGAAAGTGAAGGGTCAAATGTTCTCTCTAATATGGGCACCTAGGGAGTAATTGGAATAGCAAAGAGACTCCAGACAATGTAGGAGAAACCTAGGTGGTCTAAGGGAAGCGAAGAAGAAAGAATGAGGTTTATCAATGGAAATACTACCATTGACTTATGTATACATATATGAATATACCAATGTCAATCTCAGTACTCCGTATTGGGAAGGGGGGAAATATGGAAGGAGGGAGGGGGCCACCAAGTGTTTGTGCATGTATGTCACTATCTACATGATTTACATAATGATGTGAGACTATAATGCACCAATAAAAACACATTATAAAAATTTCTATTCAGTTTCTGTGCCTTTTTTTTTTTTTTTCAGTACTGGGGATGGAACCCAGGAGCATTCTACAAGCTACATCCCTAGCCCTAATTTTTATTCTTTAGTTTGAAACAGGGTCTCACTAAGTTGAGGAGGGCCTCACTAAGTAGCTGAGGCTGGCCGCGAACCCGGATCCTCTAGTCTCAGCCTACCAAGTACTGGGATTACAAGCGTGCACCACCACACCCGGCTATCTGTGTCCATTTTAAATCAGTTTATTTGTCTTTTTTCCTATTGAGTTGTAAGAGTTCTTATATGTTTTGGATATTAACTTTTTATCAGATCTGATTTGCAAATATTTCTCCCGTTTTACTTTTATATCTCAGTTATTAGAGAATCCTTCTAAAGAAATTCTGTAACTAAAAGGTATACACAATAAATTAATTTTCTTACTGAAAAAAAGGCTCATGTTCGAAAATATTCTACATTAAGATAAGTTTATATGAGGTCTTTAATTTTATTCATGAAGTAGATTTCTCCATCAGATGTATAAATATTCTAGATAAAATGTATTGGGATTTAACTAAAGGGTGCTCTACCACTGAGCTATACCCCAACACTTTTTATTTTTTTTATTTTGAGACAGGATCTCACTAAGCTTGCCCAGGCTGGCCTTGAACTTGCAATCTTCCTGTCTCAGACTTCCAAGTTTTAAGATTACAGGCATGCGCCACCCTGCCCAGCTCTTGTAGCAGTTTGAATCTGGAGAGCATCAGGCTACCTGTACTTAAAATCAGGTTCCAACCAGGCTTTACTAAAGTATCTTCATTTTAATGTTTTATCAAATGCCTTACGATGAATAGTAGAAACAGATTTCTTGGTACCATCTTGAAATCCACTTTAAAAAGTCTTCATAGCACCTAATTAGAAATCTTTCCTGACAATTTTTGGGTACAAATGAAATTCATTTTCTTATTTGTTCTGCACCAAATTTCAAATAAGGATTTCTGAACTACTCCACTTCCTCCATGCATTGATGTCCAGAAGAAAAAGTATATAAGTCTAGAAGGTTTAAATCAAAATAGATCTGATAGTGCATAGTTGTGACTCATAACAAAAAGCTGTGGGGTTGGGAGTGTTGTCACTCCTATAATCCCAGTACCTGGGAAGGCTGAGGTAGAAGATCCCGAGTTCAAGGCCACCCTGGAAAACATTGTGAGACATTGCATCATAATAAAACACAAAACAGCAGATGACATACTTCATGTTGAGTGCCCCTGAGTTGACCCTCAGTACCACAAAAATAAATAGATAGCGTAAAGACAAGATTACATTGGGGGCAGTGTTAAGATGCTATCTGAACTGTGCGTGGTGGTATACAACTGTAATCACAGTACTTGGGAAGCTGAGACACTGGCATTTGTAGGTTTAAGGCCAGCCTCAGCAAGATAGCAAGGCCTTCAACCACAAAGACTCTATTTTAACATAAAAATAAAATAGGGCTAGAAGTTCAGCTCAGATATAAAAGGTCCCTGGGTTCAATCCCCAGTGGCGTGTGCATATGCATGCACACAATCACAGACGCAAACAAAATAACATTAAAATTAAGTCTCAACCGGGTGTGGTGGCACACGCTTGTAATCCCAGCATTTGAGAGGCTGAGACTGGAGGATCCGGGTTTGTGGCCAGGTTCAGCTACTTAGTGAGGCCCTCCACAACTTAGTGAGTCCCTATTTCAAAATAAAGAATAAAATAGGTCTGGGGGTGTAGCTTGGAGATAGAATGCCCCTGGGTTCAACCTCCAGTGCCACAAAAAAAGTAAAATAAAATTACATCTATTATACAAAGTGAAACATGCACTGCTTTTCTGGTTCAATCCCCAATGCCAAAAAAAAAAAAAAAAAAAGAAAAGAAAATGAGAGGTGTTTATTATTTAGAATTTATAAGGAAGGAGCCAGGCTTAGTGGCACACATCTGTAATCACAGTACTTCGTAGGCTGAGACAGTAGGATTATCAGGTTCGAGGCCAGCCTCGGCAACTTAGATCCATTTCAAATTTTTTAAAAAGGGCTAAGGGTATAGTTCAGAAGTAGAATGCCACTGAGTTCAGGAAGCCAACATTTTGGTAAATTTTTTTCCAGATATATTGACAAGCACAGTTTTACATAGTTTTGTGTGTGTGTTTTACTTTTTATACTTTTATTGGTGCATTTTAGTCTCATTTCATAATGTAGTTCATAGTGATAAACATACACACAGCACTTGACAGGATTTCCCTTGGCTTCCTCCCCATTCTGCCCCCCTTTCCCCATACAGGGTATTGAGATTGACATCAGTATTCTCACATAATGCATGATGGAAGTGATTCCTTCATTGATCCTCCCTCTCCCCTCCACCCCTTTTCCCTAGACCACCTCCCTGGCTCCACTGGAGTTTATTCTCCATTATCTGAAGTCTCTAGGGTACCACAATTACTCCCTAGCTTGTGCATTTAAGAGAAGTGACCCTAGTTCTAAACAAATAATTCATTTGGGGAATCTAATTTTTAAAAGAGATTTAAATAAGTCTTTTATTTTTTCCTCTTTCAGCGCTGTTGTCCAGACATGGTAAATAACTTTTTGGGAACTGTTAAGACAGAACTTTCATATGCCACAAACAAAACTGAGATTGGTTCAGAGCAAGGAAAATTGATTATGTTAGTTAGTGACTTTTATTATGGAAGACATGACGGAGACATGGAGGAAGAACCGAAGACTTACACAACCTTCAAATGCTTCAGTTGCTTGAAAGTTCTTAAAAATAATATTAGGTATGTAAATCCTGATTTTCATATGTGAATGTTAATCTTTCTTGTTATTTTGCAGTCAACTTGTTTTTATTTTTATACTTTTCATGGTGCATTGTAATCATACATCATAGGTTCAAAGTGATCCAAACATACATGCACATGGCACCTGATGTGTTTCCCTCTAGATCCTATTCTGCTCAACACTCTCCCCAACACTTGCACACACTAGCTATGTCTACATATGAAGGTATCGCCATCGATCTCACTTGTATCTTTTTCTTTGCTATTCTAAGTAAGCAATTTTAATACTTTCTACCAAGAATAGAGGCAGATTACTATGTTGAAAAGTTTTATATCCTCTCATATTTTAGTAGTATGACTCCTAAATCTGTCTAGTTGTATTTTTTTTTCAGATAGCTTAAGAAAGGACAAAATGTACTATAACTTAAGGAAAACTACTTCTTTTCTCTGTATTTGTAATTGAACTAGGAGTTTTTGTTTTGGTTTTTTTCTTTTTTTTTTTTTTTTTTTTTTTTTTTTTTTTTTTTTTTTTTTTTTTTTT
>PVLC010019795.1:0-30133 GCA_004027655.1 Graphiurus murinus
ATTCCTGTATCAGGACCAATACCCTTGACTTGAGTGTCTACATCTTTTAATCTTTCATCCAGTTGAAAGATTAAACATATCCAGCACCTGCCTCCCAAAATTTACCTAGGGAAATTTAATGGCAATACTAATATGACTGCAATGTCTTTCTTTAAATGAAGCCATGCAAGTGATTTCTACCAATATTTTTTTAGAGACAGAAATGAAGTCTGTTGGGTCATTTAAAGATAACCTCAGCATTTTTGACAGGAATGGACCGTTATTAGGGGGAAGCACAGGAAGGGAAGCAAAGTCATTTGAGGAAGTAAAAGACATTTAACTGTTAAGGAGGAAGAAATGTTAATGGACGTCCGAAGAATCATTTGCAAAAAGTGCAGGCAAATGCAAAGTGGCATTATTAATAAGTGATATCATTAAAGAGATCATTCTTTCTAACCACTCACACCTCTGAATCATCTTGGGGATCCCTGGCTTCCTATCTTTTTCTGCCCTCCAGCAATGACGCCCCTTCTTCCAATCATTGTCAGGAGTTTTAAGTGCCATCGTCAGAAGCTTATTATCTACCTGCTCCCCCAGCTTCTCTGAGTGACACATCGCCCACGCCTCCTCGCACAGTTCTCCTTCCCCAGCTCCCGGAGGGAATCAGAGGAGCTATAGAAGGAGCCCAGGGCTACCCTCCTCTGAACCCTGAGCCCGAGGGGAGGACCCGGGTTCACCCACTAAGTCGGAGCCGGGCGAGTGTGCCGCCTCCCGCGGCGCGCTGCGGGAGTCCGAGCCAGCCCTGCGCTGCGCTTCCAGCTGCGTCTGCCCGAGCGCGGCACGTGCTCCCGGCGCTGGCGCGAGCGAGCTAGCGAGCGAGCGCCACCACCTCGGGCCCCGCAGCCGTTCTGCCTGCTGCCACCACTTCCTCCATCGCTGCCACTAGCGCTCCAGCAGCAGCCAAGGCCGCTACGAAAGCGCAGGAAGCTCGCAAGGAGCGACTGGCCGGGGGCGCAAGGCTCAGGGCGCGCACCTGGTAAGCACAGCGCGATTTTTCTTTCTTTCAGCTGTAGAGTTATCAGGGATGTAGAATGCCGCCGGAGCCCCTCCCCCAGTGCAGAGAAGGAGAGCAATCAGGCAAGGGGCGGGAGCTTGGGCTATAGGGACCCAGAAGGGCAGGTGGTGGGCAGGTGGAGGAATGGTGGAGCCAGGGACGCTGTGAGGTCCTGCAAGTTTAGAAAAGTCACCCTGCAAGGACATGTGCCCTGTGAACCAGACATGAATTTTGAGTCGGGAGCCTGGGTTACCGTGGTATTGCTCCAATGGGAGGTCTATGAAGATCATTTTGTTTTTATTTGCATAAGCGGGATTTAAGTGGGCTTGTTTCCATAGAAAAAGAACTAAAAAAAAATCAGAGGAGAAAAAAAATCTGAACCAAAGGAGGCGTTTGATTTCTTGCTCTCTCTCTCTCTTTCTCTGTCTCTCTGTATCTCTCTGTCTCTCTCTCCCTCTCTCATGCCGAAACATGTGCACAGAAGGCATACATCTAGCAAGGGGGTGAGGGGTTTCTCTGTCTCTGAAGCTGTTAGGTGTTTGGAAGGCAGGAATTGGACTTGCTGGTGTTTCACCCCCAAAAAGAGACAGCAAAGGAGGGGCATGGTTGGGAGTGAATACCCATGTTACATTTCTGAAATGACACTTCAATGGCTACAATACCAGGAGGGAGATCTTTTGGAGAACTGTGGGTCATTTTAAGGGATACACCTGAGACTCTGGACATCAAAATTCAAGTTCACAAACTCCTGGTGGGGCTAGGAAGACATTTTGACTTTCTGTTCCCTGATCGAACTTTGGTAAAGGATAATGACAGAGAGGGACAAGGAGAGAAAGAGGGAAGAGAAAGGAGTTGACTGTGGTTGTGTGGGATGGAAGGAGGAGAAGGAGCCTGACAGTCAGGGCTGGCACCACAGTGTTCATTCCGTCCCACCCTGGGCACTTCTCGGGCTGTTCTCTAGTGAAATGAGTGACCTTGAACAAGTGCCTTAACCTTTGTCTACTCAATTTCTCCGGCTGCAAAATGTGGAGGTTGTTTTGCATTTTAGGGCAGGAAGATCTGCTGCCATAGTGTCTTTGATTATCTGGGTTCAAAGGTCTGCATACTAAAGAGGAAGAATATCCAGAAAATACAGAGAAAGGAGAACTTTCAGGTATTTTCCCTCAAAGTACCAGAAGCAGTTGCAAGATCCTGAGGTAATTCATGTTGTGGTAAGGTATGTGGAAATGAGTGAGGACAATCAGATACCCCAGCCTTGCAGGCAAAGGAAACTGGAGTTTCGACAGCTGTTTGGAGAGGTTCAAGTCCATGGAAACTAAAGTCACAGTTTATTTTAAAGGTAGCGATTGAAGAAGGTGGTTTGGTGACGAGCTGTGAGGTTCTTTGAAGTTGAGAATTTGGAAAATTATTCGGAATTGATTCTGACACAAGGAAAATGACATCCCAATTTAAAGGTCCGGCATCCAGTGTAGCAAGAAGAGGGATATGAGTGTATTTTGATCTGGGTAGAGGGGTTAAAGAGGGGGAAGGACATGGAAATTCCTCCTAGGGTAAGGGCTCTTCTATTCTTAGGAAGCAACTGGCACCTACCATGTCCTTAACACCTCTTCCATTAGACTCAAGAAAGGACAGTATCCTTTCCCTTTCTACAGAGGCTTATTCTTAGAATTTAAGGATTTGCATCCCAGATGTGCACAGGGTAAACATTCCAAAACTCAACGCTGGGAGGATGGGGGGTGCCTTCACCTCCTCCACCGTGGGAGCATCTGATGCTGAGCTAGTCTACCCATCCAGATTCGCCCAGGAGTCTGTGTTCCTAAAGGAACTCACTGTGCCACTTGGTGGCACCAAAAAGTTGCGCAGAGAACTCTGTTCTCTATAAATACAAACTACCACCCCTCCCTCCTCCGCTTGCTTTCTCCCCTTCTCCCCTTCCCCCCTTTCTCTGTAGCGGGAAGATTGCTGCACATGCCTCCCTCAGCTCCGCTGTTCTGCCCGCGCTGAGCACAGGGGATGCGCTTGAGACCATCTTGGGGTGGGGGGTAGCCCAGGACTGGAAAGGCCGGCTCCACCCCCGCTAATCCCCCGCCGCCCAACTTTACTCCCGGCTAGCTAGACCGCATCTCACTGCCCGCGCCTGGCCGACAGGGGGGTAAGCTTGCTAAGTGTCTGTGTGCCCAAGTGTCCCCTGGCCGGAGAAGGATTTAGGAGCTCATAGCTTGCAGAGTAGCTCACAGTTTGGGTTGGGGGAGGGGAGAGGGGTAGAGTGGGGGCGGCCAGAGACTGTAAGGTTCCGGTCTGCTGTCTGTGAACTGACTGGGTTAAACCTGTTGGTGGAAAAGGTGAAAGCAATGGGGGTTAAGGAGGGAAGAGCCGCCAGAGTTGAGACAGGGATTCTGCATGCCTTCTGCATGCCTTCGGAATCGAGTTCCTGCTCTGTAAGGGGCGCATGGCAGACTCCTCCAAACCACCAGAGGACTCGAGGTTGAGAAAAGCAAAGGGAGAGAGGGAAGGGATGGAGAATCTGAGCTGGTGGCAGCCTCGCCATCCAGACATTTGCTGCAGGAAAATGGGGACAGCGGGTGGTGCTGAAAGCACATCTCTTTCACTCGGGCCACAATGCCTCTCTCAGCACACAAGTCTGAGCCCTCCTGCTCTTCTCCCACAGACGCATCCTGCCTTCCCTTCAGACACAAAGCTTGCTAGTTATCCCAGGACAGCAGCATGAGCAGCTTATGGAGGAGGGAGCCCTGGCTGGAACCACTGGGTAAAGTGAACCCTGGGCAGGCCCAGGAATTCAAAGGCTACCTGGGGGCTGAGCCTGACCTACACCTGGGACGTCTTAGAGGGAAGCGATGGCTTCACCTGGAGGTTTTTCCACTTGGTGCTGGCATTTCCAGTCGCCCCCATTTCCCTTCAGAGCAGGTGCTTTGGGGAAGGGAGTTTGGAGGAGAGGATAGCAAGCATGTGTGATTTTTTTTAGGCACAGTCTTGGTGCCACCTCAGCTGAATGGTAGGCTTGAGTGGCCAGGCAGATTCTTCACCACTTTACTTCCTGAAAAGAAATCAAACAAGGCAGGTGGGAAGGTAGCTTCTCACTTCTACCTCCTTCTCTCTTCCCGACATGGTATTCTGTTGTTTAAAGTCCCTCAGGATTAAGTCAGATATAAACTATATTCCTAATGCTGGCTGCTGACCGACTGGAACGGCCCAGAGAGCATTGCCATAGGCTTCCTCTAGTTGGGGATAAGAATAGGGGTTTTCTGTAGATGCTTCTGAGTTATCTGACATTTTATTGTGAATTTCTGAATGTTCAGATATGTAACCTCTTGTTAGGTGTGTTTTGTGCTATTCCTTTAATGAAGAGCAGGGAATTTTCCTCCCTTAATTTTTGTTACTTCTGTGTAATTACACATTTAAAGATCAGTTATGGCAATTTCTGTCCTTGATGACTGTTGATGACTTAGAAATTGAAAGTACTGCTACCTGAATTCATTAGGTTAGTAAAGTACATCCCTCTAAATCTGCAGCATTCTCTGGTGGAAACCTTTTCAGCACGTTGGACAGATCATTCAAAGTTCTTTTTCTTTTCTTTTTTTCTTTTTAGGTGAAGAGTGTGCCTTAAACACTTTCTAAATCACCGCTTCCCTTAAGGAAAAAGGCTTTCCTTAGTCTTTTACACTCTGGATGAAAATATATACAATCTAGATATTTAATTGCACCCCCTCGATCTTTGTGCTTTCTCATGGCAATGTTTTGCTTTTGGGTTATATTCTTAAGAAGGAACCAAACTCTTCAGTGTTCATTTATAAAAGAATATATTGAGATATTTTGGGGGACAGGATGGCATTTGAATAATCCAAGGACTTGAAAAGATCTTCACTTTGCTTCTGTAGATAGACATAGGCCTCTTCCATCACTTCATAATATGCGTTATAGACATGATGACAAACTCCCCAGGGGAAAGTTGGAAAACTCACTCATAGATATCATGCTCACAAGCATAGACTATCCAGACATGTGGGACACTTAAGTAACTGCGTGCTATTTTCAATTGTTTCCCTCATTATTGACACTGTTATGTTTCCTAATACAATAATTCATCTCATCAACCATATTTACTTTTGTGCCTAAAGAGTTTTAATAATCCTTTTCTTATTTTTCAAAAACACTGGATATTTTATAGAAGTATTACTATAATGTCTAATAATAATGGTCAAAAAATCTAGTTTAATTTAAAACTAGATTGAAAAACAATTAAATATCAATGAACAGAAAGAGATATTACGAATGGAAAATATGAGACAATGTTAATCATGAAAAATATTGCACTTATTTGGGTATCTATTTTTCCAAGGATATGAAATGCAGAAAAAGACATATTAAATATACCTCTTTAGAGATTTTTGCTGTGGGATATATTTATATCTAATTATTTAAGTCTATGTACAGATAGATCAAACATAACAAACACTATAAAGTAGTGAATGTTATCTTTTTACATATATATATGATATGTGATAAACTAATTTATTTTGGATATCCTAATGATTAAAAAAAGAAAAATTCAACAGTTTAAAAAATGCATTTTCATATTCAGAGAAATATTAATCCTAGTCCCAAGGCATCATTTAGTTGTCATTTAATTAGTGAATAGAGCTTAGGAAATATAGTAAGATGTGAGAATCTAAATAAATATTTTTTGTTCATATGTGTATAACCCAAGAAAAAGAAACTTGAATTTTGATTTTGAATTTTCAACTATTGTTAAAGAGATAATATCTTACTGATATTTCTTTCTCTCCATTGATTTGACATTTCTTAATAAAAGGCTATGTTGTAGGCTTGTTTTTATTCCTTTAAATTCATGCAAAGAGAAAAATCTATTTTACCACTCCTAATTTTGTTTGAATTACATTTATCTTTGGTCAGAAGAGGTATCAAGAAAGTCTTAGTGTAAACTCTTCTCTGTGATAATAACTACCACTTCTTGACCACATTAGGCAGCATGCTAAGCACTAGATATTTTATTTAATCCTCATATTAATAATATAAGGCATTTTTAATTTTACTTTCTCATTTTGAAAAGTGAACTTTTTGTTCTACTGTCACAGAACAAGGACAAGGAAAATACAAACAAATAAAACTAAAAATATATATAAGCATATTATATATAATAAGTATGTTATAAATTTATAAAGAGATAGATATGATTTGTTTGGAACTTGCACTTAACTACTTTAATCTATGGTGTAGCTAAATATCATACAATTATTTCATTGTGATTTCCAGTGAGTTGTGGTATAACTGGGAATTCAGACTTTGGACTCTAGCCCCAGATTGCCTGAGTGAGAGTCTCAGCTTTGTGGCTGACTAGCTGTGTGCCTTTGGCAAAGTACCCAAATGGTTATATCTCTGTTTTCTAAATTTTTCATTGGGGAATAGATTATAATGATATCAGTATAATTGGTACTAATTAATACTCATACTAATTAATTAATATTATTGATACTAATTAATTATAGTATTATTGGTACTAGTTAATTGAACAAATCACAGTAAAGTGCTTGACATGCCATGAATAGTGTATAAAAGTCAGATCATTAAACCTATTAGGCTTTTGGATATCAAATGTTTCCTGGGTTCCCATATTATCAAATCTTCTCAACAATCCTATGGGTTTCATTCAGTTTTTATTTTGTGAATTTAAGAGCAAAAAGCAAGATTAAGAGAGATTAAATAACTTGTCTAATGTCCCACAGCTTGTAATATGACAAAACAGGTATTTAAATCCATGGCTAGACTGTAATGCACCAATATATAAATAAATAAATAAATAAATAAATAAATAAATAAATAAATAAATCCATGGCCATCTGATTTCCAAAGTCCTACTATGGTATTGACTTGCAACTTGTACATATATCTCATTTTTAAAAAAAATATGTGAATTTTGAGTCATCAGCTCTTTCTTCCTTCACAAGGGAGTATGAAAACATTTCTTTTTCTCCTACATCTAAGAATATTTAAAAATAAGTATGCAAATGTTTGGAGATAGTCAGAAATCAAAATGATATACAATTGCTGCCTCAGATGACTTTTTAGTCAAATGGTTCAAGAAATATAAAGATAAGAGTTAGGTATAAAATACATATATTTTGTGTAGATGTGGTTCTGTTGGACTTCTAAAGATCACATATAAGGATTCCTTGGTGATTGGTTGTCACAATAACTGATTACAGGCTACTGCTATTAACCTTTTGAGCATCAGTGTTCTGAGGAAAACGAAAAGCTCATAATTGCAGTGGCACTAGTGAAACTATAAGAATAATACTTGCTTGAATGTATTTTATTTTGTAAAGTAATAATAAAAAAATATTTTTAAAAAGTAAATTGGCTAAGCCAGTCATGATGGTACATGCCTATAATCCTAGAACTTGAAAGGCTGAGATAGGAGTATCACAGGATCATGGCCAGCCTCAGCAACTTAGTAAGACCCTGTTTCAAAATAAAAATTAAAAAAAAATACAGCTGTGGGTGTAGCTCAAAGTTACAGGGCCCCTGGGTTCAATCCCATGCTCCATATACACATAGAAAAAAAGTTAATTTGCCTTAAATGTGCCATGATGCAATAGAATTCCTTAAAGACCCAGAAGTAAACAATACAATATTGTTCCTTCTTTTAAAATATGCCAATAAATTGGAAATTTGAAAAATAAATGTCTAAATTACTATGTAAGGTCATTTTTTGGTAGGATCTTCTTAAAATTATAATGAGCTTTATATTTTGTCTGAAGAGAAGCCTTCGACATTAGGACATATATGATAGTATACTCTCCTCACATTCACCTATTATAATTTATGGGTACTTGGAAGTCTCAGAGAAAAGTTGTGTAGGACTAATGTGTCCAGATGCTTTGCTCTTAGGTAAACTCTTGATGATCATGTCAACCTTGCTTGCTAGGATAACTATCGGTGGTGTCCAACTGGGAGAGATCTTGATGCACAGAGCACATTTGGCAATATCTGGGGATATATTTGGTTATCACAACTAGAGGGTGGTGCTATTAGTCCATTGGTCCAATAGACAGTTACCAGGGATACTGTTAAATATCCTGCAATGAGCAGGATAATAGCCCTTCACAAAAAAGGATTATCTAGCCCAAAATGTCAGTAGTGCCATGGTTGAGAAACTGTGATCTAAATGATGCCAGAAAACGGAGTTATTTACATTTACTGGATTTGTTCTTTTGGAATCTGACTATAATTGGTGGGGACTACATAAAATTTAATGGAAAGCAGAATCTCCAAAATGTAGTGTAAAATCACTACATAAGGTTTAAATAACCAACTCATTTTATTCTTTGGAAGGCATTATCATCTGATGATATCAACTGTGATGCTTTAGAGCCAGAGATAGTTGGATTAATGTCTTAATTCTGCCATTTACTTCAGGCATAACACATTTAGTAAGATTTTTCATCACTAAACCTCCATTTCTAGAAGTACTAATATAAGTAGTTATCATATCACCTTGCAAGTTTATTGTGAGGTTTATATTAAATAATGCTTATGTATTATTTAGCACAAAGTAGGCATTTAATAAATATTAGCTGTAATAACTAAATAGAGATCAAGTTGTAGAAATGCAAAACCATGTTTTTAAGCACCTGATGATAGGTAGTCTAATAGGAACAATAATGTTTTACAGTCTTTAGAGTCATGCCATAAATAATAAGAAAGCAGCTGAAGGCTACAAAATGGGTAGAACTCTAAAATCCCTGCTTAGTAATTAAATCTGGACTAGTTAAAAAACCGTGGATTGCATTATTTTTATTGCTTTGCTGCAGAGGCTGTTTCAGGTCTTCATGGACTACTAAACCACTTGCTTAGATGATTTATAATGATTTGCTGAGCTTTATTCTACTGCCAGCACTTTTTAACTAATGCATAAAATTACAGATTTCATCTTTGCACAATACCATTTTATGGATTTTTAGTGGGGGTTTTGATTAAAATATGGCCTATTCTTTGTCCTGGGCTAAATAGATGGGAGTGCTATTCTTTGTTGTTTATGAAGTCACAGATGTGTGCTGAAGATAGTGGTGAAAATGGGGCTTTCCTCACACTACAGGGTCTCCGTATCATTACACCTCAGAGGGCCTCTTATCAGTGATTTGCACTTGTTATATGAAAAATATATCAAAGCCATCCACGTCATATGCTATAATGACACCCCTGTTTGTGATGAGACGACTGCTCAGGCAGAAGGAATCATGTTAGTGTTGATGTCCTGAGCTGTGTGATTTGCTTGTGCGAGGATTAAATTACATAAGAGACAGCTGTGTCAGAAAGATGGTCAGTGTTTGAGGAGACTGTTGAAAATAAAACAACGTGAGCTGTGGATCTCAACAGTGTAGCTTGCCCTATATGGCAAATTCTACCCACCATTGTCTTTTTTTCATATTCATTTAGGATGTAATATGCATATTAAAACATGCCCACTGTTTTCTATGATGCGTAGTGATGAATGATACTATGCTCTAAATCCACACATATGACATGAATCTAGTGCTTCTGAAAACAGGACCTTGAACCAATGTACCATATAAGTTTTACTCACCAAACACTTTTCATTTTGAGTTAATTGAAAGTCTCCATGTTATTAGGTTGTAGATCTATACAATTTTGAAGGGTTTATTTGGGTCACTATATGAGTTAATTCCTTCCTATCATATATAACATGAGACTACTACTTATTTATCTACCAACCTATCATTTCTAGGAAGGACCTAAGAACTATAGCCTAAATAAATAACTTATTCAAGACTCTGTTTTCCTGACATATGAAATGAGGATGATCAGACATTCTTAGCAGTGTTTTCTATTGGAGGGGTATTGGATAGAAGTGAGATCAAGAATAAAAAAATGGCTCTTTGCTCTGAAAATACAATTTTATTATTTCCTCTTCTTTTCTTCTACCAGAGCCCTGTTAAAAGAATGAATGAAGCCAGGCATGGTGGTGCATGCCTGTAATCACAGTATCTGGGAGGCTGAAGACAGGAGGATCACAGGTTTGAGGACAGCCTCAGCAACTTAGTAAGGCTCTTCACAACTTAGTGAAGCACCCTTTCAAAATAAAAAATGAAATAGGACTCGGAGTATAGCTCAGAGGTAGGATGCCCCTCAGAATGGGGTACCCCTACACACTCGTAGGTGAATCTTTGGGTGATATTGTGAAGGAGAAGAAATGATCTTATTAATGAACTTGTATAGGACAAAGAGAGGGCAGATTCTTACAGGAAGAACATTCTGTGTTGCACACAATTGATAAGATTAAAGAGAAAGTTTTTAGAGTGAAGTGGATGCCATCCTTTAAAAATCTAAACTGATGGATTATAAAATGTGAAAGCATTTATGGCAGAAATACCATGTTTAGAGATTTGTGCCACAGAGACACTTTCAGTACCAAATAAAGTGTTTATAACATTGGTTATGACAGTAAGAAAATCTATAAATAACTTTAATATCAGAAATAGAGGCTATTCAAATGAATTTTGGTCTACTTACATAATTGAATACTATGCAACTGTTTTAAAATAGATGTTTTAAATGTGAATCTTGGCTCTGCTATTCACTCACTTGGGAATTTTGGCCAAACTACTGTCTCTTTCTCTCTGATTTTTAGATCCATCATCTGTAAAATGTGCATAAATTATGTATCATATAGTTTGTCTGACAATTAAATAGCATTTTATATAAAACACTAAGCAAAGTACCTAGCACATGGTTAGATCTGTGTGTGTGTGTGTGTGTGTGTGTGTGTGTGAGAGAGAGAGAGAGAGATAATTTCTGGAGTTAGATGTCAATCCCAGGACCTTGCATATGTTAGGCAAGTGTTCTACCACTGAGGTATACTTCAGCCCCATCTGTATAGCTTAATTATTGTTATTGTTTTATCCTCATCATTGAAATTAACTGATGGGGAAAGATCTTTACATTTTATCGAGGAAACAAAAAATACATTATTAGGTGAGTTTAATACTAATATCCCTTTTAAATAGTGGAAGAATATATGCTTGGAATATTATAGAAGAGAGAATACCAAGTTACACAATGTGATTGAAACTGGATTTTGAGATGGCATTTTGTTAGATTCTGATCCCAGGTCTGCTACAAGACTTTTAATCTCCATGAATCTCAGTTAAATCGAATGATTCCAGGGCTCTCTCTAGTTCAATGTTAATATACTGAAAAGCCATGGGAAATTTGCAAGATTTTCTCTATGACTTTCTCAGTCCTGTTCTTCATTTTGAAGTCCTTTGTTGCTTGAACCCCTTGAACAGAGGGAGGTTCATTACACACCTTATAACTTTCTAGGATGAGGGAGGATATTATCCTGAAATCTCAGATAGTTGAATACATTTCACTTCTAATTTTGTGAAAATATTGTACCAAGTGCTGTGTGTGGCATATATTTAACCCCCAGCAGGTTTGAAGTCGGTGATAAGAGAAAATATATATAAACAGCCATAATATTAACTTAGTAATAAATGTCATAGGAAAGTATGGATTAAAAATTTCATGTGAGTTTAGGGGATAGAACAAACACTTCCAAGCAAGAGACCTGAGAAGATTTCAGAAGGAGACTTGTCTGGGTCAACATTTTCACTACTATAATCTAAAATGACTGATCATACAACTTAGAGGAAGGAAGATTTATTTGCTCCCGGTGTTTGGAGACATCTGCAGAGCCCAGAGCATGGCAACAGGAAGTAGAGAGAATGCAAGGCTCTGCTGCCACATCATGGAGGCAAGAAGCAGAAAGAGAGCAGGGGGAGGAAGAACCATATAATCCAGAGGCCACATCCTCAGAGACTCCTCCCTAGCAACCAAGCCCCTCTTCCAACATTGCTACCTTGTTTCTGTGGGGGCTAGTGGGACATTCTAAATCCAAACCACTACACTCCACCCCTGCCCCCCTTAGACCTTAGTCACTTCAAAATGCAGAATGCATTTGGTCCATCTCCAAGAGTTTCATAATCTTAACAGGTTTATCATCACTTCAAAGGCCAAAGTCCAAAGTCCTCTTCTGAGATTCAAGGTAAACTCTTTGCTGTGAGTCCCTGTAAAAACAAACAAACAAACAAAAAGTAAGTTACATACATCCAATGTACAATGGCACAGGTAAATATTTATATTCCAAAAGGGAGAAATAGGGCCATAGAAAGAAGGAATGGGACCAAAATAGCATCACAATTCAGCAGGGCAAGCATTTGATCCTGTAGCTCCACTTTTGCTATCCGGGGCAGGACTATTTTTGAATATTATCTCATTGGATCCTCATTGAAATTCTTTGAGGTAGGTATCATTCTCATTCCAATTGCCAGAAAAGGCACAAGGCTCAGGAAGATTAAGTATTCAATGGCACAGAGCCAACACTGGCAGTGCCAGGATTCAAACTCAGCTCCACTTGACGCTAAGTCTACATTCTTAACAACTCAGCCATAAAGACCACTGAAACAAGGGCATATGAAAGATCAGAACCAGCATGACTGAAGCCATTGAAGAAAGCAGAATATAACTGGACAAGAGACTCATTTAACTTGACTAGGAGACTTCCAAAGGGGAGCGAGTAGAAGGGAGATATGGTCATCAGGGAGCCTGGAGCAGATATATAGAAGACAGATCCCAAAGTCTTGTAAATATATATATATATATTTATATATAATATTTATATATATTTGTGCATCAAACTATATATAAATACTACCTATATCTATATGTATTTGTGTGTGTGTATTTAGAATTTTAGAAAGCAGAGATTAAGACACGTGGGAAAATAAAAATTTAATGTCAGCATGAAGTTCGGGGTTTTTGTGTATGCCTGCATACTCACTCATGATATTTCTTGTGAAAATCTAACCATACTTTTCTTTCATTTTTGCTTTACCTACTGTGATCAATTCATGTTTTACTCCCTCCCTGCTCATATACTTCATGAGAGAAAGTTAGTTCCAAAAATTGTTCAGTCTCCTTTGGTCATTTCTCCTTCTCTCTGGCAATTAAGAAGTTGGGATTTTCCAGCATGCTCTGGAAGTCATTTTTTATTTTTCCTCTTTCTCTTTCTACTAGATGATTTATCTAGTTTCATGGTTTACAAAAAAAGACCATCTGTATCCCAATGCCTCCTACATTTTTATCTCCAATTCAGACCTCTGTCCAGAAATTCAGCCTCTTACTCCCAGCTGCTCATTCCATATCTTTTCTTGAATTTCTAGTAACTGTCTAAAACTCAATATATCTAAACAACTTCTGTTGTCTCCATCCACATCTTCTCCTCCACAGTGCCCTCTACCTTAGTGCAATATCATCCTTCATTTGCTCAGGCCGAAAATATCAACATTCTTCATTGTTGCTTCTCTTTCCCTTACATTGCAAGTTAGATGTGACAGCAAGCCCTTTTACTTTACCTTCCAGAAATATTGAGAATCCTATCAGTTCCCACAGCATGTACTGTCATCTCCCCAGTCCAACCACTGTCATCTCTCACCTGAATAATGCAATGGATTCCTAATTACTACCTCATTGTCTGCCTTTGTGCTTTTATTCCTGTTAAAATATTAGGGAAAGCATAACCCTCCTCTGCAGAAAACCTTTCAAGGAAAACGTTCTCATACAATGTTAAGGCCAAGGTCTTTTAAAGTCCAAACATGTTCAGTGTCACCACATTATGTCACAGACTATTTCTTTTTCTCTTCCAGACTGTACTTGCTTAGGTATACTAGTATCTTTGCTTTTGTCAGCACACTAAAAACAGAAATCTGTCACAAGAACTTTGTATTTACTTTTATCATTATTCAGTGTTCTTTTTCTAGGTATTTACATGACTTACTCCTTTATTTCCTTTAGATGTTTACCCAAATGTTATTTATGCTGTGTATATACTTCCTTGGCCACCCTACTTAAAGTTTCCTGCATCTCTGACACTTTCTAGCTTGCTTCCCAGGCTTGTGTTTTTCTCTTTTGTGTATAGTAGAGAGTATTTTACTTACCTTGTTTATTATCTGACTACCCTTTTAGAGATTTGTAGGCTCCAAGAGGCTGTGGATTTGTGTCTACTTTGTCCATAGTTGAATTCTCAGGGCCTAAAAGAGTGTTTGATACAGAATAGTTACCAAATAAACATTTATTAGACAAATGAGTGGGACCGATAGATCTGATATATGTGCTGCTGGTATATTTTGAATTTATCCTTTATCAATTTCTAGTGTTCTCATAGCATGTGGGATGACTTGATATAGCCTTCTAGTAAACTGAGTTGTTGTGTGTCTCTGCCACATTTGCATGTCATAATTTATTCCTAAATGTATTTTTCTAGATATCCAAACTTTATAAGGTGGTAGTGGATTGCTGGGTAATATAAATATTCTTGTACCAGGTACCCAAACATATCTGTACCTACTGTCTTTTTTTCCTGGAGTGTTTGCTCTTCACCCTCTAGATTGTAGGATGACTCCTGTAATATAATGCATTCCTAGAAGTTCAAACTGTGTCTGGGTGGCCTTTCTCATTTTCATGGATTTTGTTAATACATGATGAGAAATGCAATAGTGACAATAGGATTGTTTTGGAGTTGCCAGGCATAGACAGTTCTAGCTTTGTAACTTTCTAAGCGATTGGCTGGTTTTTAACTTATCAAAACCTAATTTATCATTTGTAAAATAGAGATAATAAGATAATACTGACATCTTATGGTTTTTGTAAGAATTATTAGTATACATATGGTTATACTGTAACAGAAAACTTAACTTCCAAGGAAACCAGGAACATTTTCTGTGCAGCATGGAAGCTTTGTGTATGTTCATGACTATAAAATATTTAGAACAATCTCTCCTGCTATCCCTGATGTCACATGCTTGCACTTTTGCACTTCCTCTTCTTACTTTCTGGGTTGCCTTTTTTTTTCTTTTTTCTTTTTCTTTTTTTGCTAATTTTTCCAAAACTGGCTCTAAGTAGGCTTACCTCTCAGCCCCACGTTTTCTAGATGCACAATTGCTTTCCAGGCGAGCATGTGCATTCCGAAGATGTTGCATATTTGTTGTCTTCACTTTACATCTCAAAACCAAAACTCTTTTCTGAGTTCCACCTTATATGCCACTTTCCCATTAAAATTTGTTTATGTTTACCTCAACAGTATCTCAAACATAACATGTTTGGAAGACAACCATTACTTTCTTCCTGCTTCTCACCTGTCCAGTCCATGTGCCAGTCTATCCCATCTCTATTAATGGCATCAAAAAAAATTAGTTTCCTAGAATAGGAGCCTAGGAGTAGAGCCTGATTTCTTTCAGCCTCATTTCAAATATCCAGTCCATCAGCAAGTCCAGTGGATTTTACTTGGAAAATATATCTAAGTCTGTCCATTTCTCTATTTCCACTCTCATCAATCAGAGCCAAGACACCATCGTTCCTTACTAGATTATTCTAAGTGTGTCCTAATCAGATTTCTCCAATCCACTATACAGAATAATGGGAAGCCAGAATAATCCTAAAATTGAATCATTCTTGTCAGTTGCTTACATCTTATCAATGATTATCTGCTACAGTTAGCATTGAAATTCTTTATGAGAGTCGGGAGATCCTACATGGTCTAGTTCTTTCTTATCTCTCCAGCCTCATACCACCATCCCTTCCACTTCTATGGTCATGACACATTTTATATAACTAGCTTCTTTTCATTTAATTTTCATTCATCAGATTTCAGCTACATTTATCTTTTAGACTATGATCTGTAAAACCCATAAATATAGGGAACATATAGACCTTGTTCAGGCCAAAATAGTTAATTCCCAAGAGGGAGTTATCACATAAGCATGCCATGAATATTTGTTAAAAGAGTTAACAATAAATGGCTGGAGCATGATGGGTGCTCACATAAAGATAGTGATCACAGCTATAAAAGCACATCATTGTATGTCTTAGTTTCATTATTCTCCTCACCCAATCGTTAATAGATTTTTGTTGACTTAGTTAAATAATTTTTTATATATAAACAAGGTAATCTTTTAGTGTTTCAATGAGTATACTATGTTTCAATATATAGGGCTTTCCTAAAACAAATCTAATTAATAAAATATATGGGATTGGTATTTTAGCTTCATAAGTTTGATGGGTCACTTTTGGTCTCTTATGTAACTTTAATTCTCTTGCATAAGAAGCGAATCCTCTTTTGTTACTGAGTTTGACCACTAATTATGGCTATAATGGGGAATTGTGCTTCCTTTTTTTCCCATTTTTTTTGTCTGCAATATAATTCCTATGACCATGAAGATAAGCATTATTTCTCAGTTCTGGTCCAAAGAAAGTGAAAGGAGGACTTGAGAATGTTCAGGTAACTTCCCAATGAGAAAAATAACATCACTCTTGTTACCTTTTCCCTTTGTCTAAAATGAAAAACTTTATACCTCACAGTATTCTTTTATATATATTGCCTAATGCCTCATTATTCTGAACATCTAGTTGCTGATGAACTTTTCTTTTTTATTTTAGTGTTTGGCACTACAGAGAGCCTTTCTCTGTTGCCGTAGGAAACAATAGAAGAATATGGTAAAGAGAGGGGAGGACTGATTAGAAATGTGATTCCAATTACATTCACATTGCATCTGGAATTTTTGAAGATCTGATGCATTTTGAAGACATTAGTATTCTAGACATTAGTATTAGACATTAGTATTAGAGGCATGATAATTACAAGAAACATTACCTGTATTTAAAAGGTAGTGCTTGGGGAGTTAGTCATTTTAAACAATTTAAAGTTCTTTGCTGGTAGAGATGATAATATATAAAATAAGTCCTTTACTCATTCCCTTTAGATAACTGAACTCATCAATCTGTTGGTTTTCTTTTACAAAGTATGCTAGAATTTGATGTAGGAAAATTGAGGCAAAATCTTCTCCTTCCCAGGAAATTAAAATAGATGACTATATTCTTAGCTATACTAAGTTTCTACTTGGAAGTGTAGTTTCAAATGTGCACCCTTTCAGTCTTTACAGTCTTAGCGATGTGGGATTTTTTTCTGGATCGGAGCTAGAGTACTGATTACTGTGAATTTTATTACAAGACTCTGTAATTACTTTGAAGATTCTCTGGAGGACCAAGTGAGTTGCCAGAGAATTTTCTGTCCTTACCACCTAGCCACAGAATGCCCTTGAAAATTTAATAACAAAAAATCATGTCTTGAATATATATATGTCCCTATTTAATTTACAAAGCATTTGCATGGTTCATACCTTATGTTGATTCCTATGAGGCAACCTAGCACATATTATCCCCATTTTTCAGATAAGGAAATTCTGATACTGAGAGTTTAAATAATTCACTAATGCTTCTTAATAGCACAATTGGGATTTGAACCCATATATTTTTTTCTCCAAAAATTGATGCTTATGTCAATATTACTTGTTGGCTATTGGAGGGTATTTTACTTTGTAGTATCCAGATTTTATCTTCCATAGTTGATTTAACTTGAAATATTTACCTCTCCACATTCATCTTTGTTACATTTTTATATGTTAGACAAATACTTCTTCCAAGGAAGAGTATTTAATTTGTTTTGCATTGCATTTGCATTGCATTTGTTTTATTGTAGTGCTGGAGATGGGCCCCAGATCCCTATACATAGGAGGCAATTGCTCTTACAGTGAGCCACATTCCCAGCTCTTCCAGGATAGTTTTATTTTTTATAATTTCACAATTAGTTTATGCTCAGTGTTAAAAATTTGGAAACAAAAAGCTTTGAGAAAATTACAATAAAATAACAACTGCAATCCCATTACTCAGATACAACTAATGTTTAATATTTGGGGTGCATACTTCCTAGAATTTTCTATTCATGGCATGGTTTATCTACTAGGATACTCTCCCTCTCTTATTTCTGCCTGAGAGCTTAGTTCTGTCTGCCACATATCAGCTTTGGTTTGTATACTATAGATAAACAAAAGAAAAATATTAATCAAATCAAGGCAGGACCAAGAAGACATATCACCTGTTACATCAAATCACAGAGAAGATAGACAAAAAAATCAGAGATAATTTTTCAATTCTTTGTTTTTGTTATCCATCTATATCAGCATAGTCATCTTTTTCTCCAATAGCATGGATCATTGATACTTCCCTAAAATAAATGTGCTTATGTTGTTAAAAACTCATGTTCTGGCCAGGCATGGTAGCACATGCATATAATTCTAGGACTTGGGAGGCTGAAACAGGAGAATCACAGGTCTGAGGCCAGCTTCAGCAACACAGCAGGACCCTCAGAAACTTGATAAGACCCTTTCCAAAATAAAAAGTTAAATAGGGCCGGGGCTATAGCTCAGAGGTAAAATGTCCCTGGGTTCAACCCCCAGTACCACCAAAAACCAAAAAAGAGACAAACAAAAAACTCATTTTCTCAAGGAAAACACACCAAGATCCATATGTATGCTCGTTTGTATGACTTTGAACCTCACTATGATGTATAATTATAATGCACTAATAATAGTATATTTACAAAAATGCATGTTCTTTTCCTTTCAGGCTTTGAAGACCATGATCACATGGATTCACCTAACTAAATGCTACCTGGGGACATGGTGGTCCTTTAGAGAACACATCTATATCGCTTGCTAATTCCTTGGTGTACCACTCAACATAGGACATCCTTTGCTTGTATATATCAGAACTCTCCTCAGTTTTTCCCCACCATGCTGTCTTTACTAGTTTGAACCCCTTTCCTAAAATGGTCCTTCTGTTGATCCTGTCAGTCCTGCTTTTGAAAGAAGATGTCCGTGGGAGTGCACAGTCGAGTGAGAGGAGGGTGGTGGCTCACATGCCAGGTGACATCATCATTGGAGCTCTCTTTTCTGTCCACCACCAGCCGACTGTGGACAAAGTTCATGAGAGGAAGTGTGGGGCAGTCCGTGAGCAGTATGGTATTCAGAGAGTGGAGGCCATGCTGCACACCCTGGAAAGGATCAATTCAGATCCCACACTCCTGCCCAACATCACACTTGGCTGTGAGATAAGGGATTCCTGCTGGCACTCAGCTGTGGCCCTGGAGCAGAGCATTGAGTTCATAAGGGACTCCCTCATTTCTTCAGAAGAGGAAGAAGGCTTGGTACGCTGTGTGGATGGCTCTTCCTCTTCCTTCCGCTCCAAGAAGCCCATAGTAGGGGTCATTGGGCCGGGCTCCAGTTCTGTGGCCATCCAAGTCCAGAACTTGCTCCAGCTTTTCAACATACCTCAGATTGCTTACTCAGCAACCAGCATGGATCTGAGCGACAAGACCCTGTTCAAGTACTTCATGAGAGTCGTGCCTTCAGACGCCCAGCAGGCACGAGCCATGGTGGACATAGTGAAGAGATACAACTGGACCTATGTGTCAGCGGTGCACACAGAAGGTAGGTTTCCTGGATAAGCATTGAGTATGTCTTATGATGTAGTCAATAACCTCCTGGTTCAAATTTCAGATTTCAGAAGGCTAAACTATTCCTAATCATTTGGGGTATTTTGGCTTGCCCCAATTATACCAGTTGGGTTAACAGGGACTGGGTGGCAGATATCCAAAGAGACACATATTTTAACTAATATAATGGTTTACGTGACTGATGTTTGCTTAACTGAAAATTTTAACGTGTTAGCATTATTTCTACTTCTGCTATAAGTATGCTTTTTTAATATTTGATGTTAGAGATTTTTTTTAAGTTTTGTAGATCTTCATTGAACATATCATAATTTGGCAATATGAAGTTCCAATTGCCTATGTTTTTCTAACAAAGAGAGGTTTGCATTACATTAATACACATAGAACTAAAGGCCACCAGTCCCAGTCCAGGTATGTTGCTATTGAGAATTACCACATAGTTTTACAACTAATTTTCAATGGAGTGTATAGTCAAATCTGAAAAGGAGATGAGAATGAATTAACTTTATTGTTGAAAGAACATGTTGGGAAGGTATACATGAAAACTTCAACATAATTTTCTTTTGAAACATTGCTTCTTTATGCTGAAAGAACCCTGAAGAAAGAAAAAATATGACTAATTCTAAGTGAATAATAATTAGCTCTTTGTTTCTTGTGGTATTTAAAAATGCCTTGGATATACTATTTATTTGTTCTTGATACACTATTTATTTGTTTAGGATAGATCTGATTTGACCTATAGGTGTTAAGTTAGCCAAGTGGTAAAACTTACTTGTTATGCCACACTCTTTCTAGGACAAAAAAAACCCCATATGCATTAAACACTGTAGAATACTTGAGAAGGTAAAAAAATGTATAAATAATTGAATTGGAAAGATTAGTTAGGATTTAAGAAAATTCTGCAATAATATATCAATGTGCTCCCAACAACCTAATCCTGTAAAATATGGTTTCAAGTTATTGGGAAATTAACTAAATGATCTGGGTGAGTTTGTTTAAGAGATTGGGAATCAATAATCAATATGATATATCAAGATTTTCAATATCAAGTGACAGAATATCATTAATTTCACTCTGTGACTACTTAGTCATAATATTTAGAACTATGTGTGAATGTACAATGGGCTTTAATATGAACTGAGACTTTATCTCTGGAAATTTTTGTGTATAAGTTGATGGTTTATTTAGAGTCATATTAATATATAGAGATTTTGAGCAATAAGTAAATATTTACACTTTAAATATTTTTCCTTTGCTGAGAAAAAAATCCTTTTAAATTTCTGGTCCTATTTATTTATTTATTTATTTATTTATTTATTTATTTATTTATTTGTTTATTTATTTATTTTTGGTGCTGGGGATTAAACCCAGAGCCTCATACATGCTTGGCAAGCACTCAACCACTGAGCTAATCTTTGACTCTTCCTTTTTCCCTCTACTGCTGAAATTTTCCTCATAAAACAATTTCTCATGACAATCCAGTGACATCAACAGTCCAGATATTTTCCCATTTTAAAATACAAAGGTTTTATTTTTTGAAATAGAATTATATTTAGCTTTAATTTTTTGTGTGTGTGCGAGGATATCCATTTCTTCCAGCCTCGTTTGTTAATTTTTTTCTTTTCTTATTCTTTTATTGGTGCATTATAGTCTCACAGCATAATGTTGTAAAGAGTGATAGTAACATACATACTCATAGCATTTGGTGAATATTCCCCTGGCTCCCTCCCTACTCCCTTGCTTCTGCACACATGATATTGAGATGACATTGGCATTCTCACATTTGTATATAATGTCCATGGACATGTTCCTTTGTTAATTCTCCCTCTCCCCCACCTTCCCCTAGATCACCTTCCCTCTTGTATCCAGATTACTTCCAAGCTTCCATGTATGAGAGAAAACATTTGACCTTTCACTTTTTGTGACTGGCTAATTTCACTTAACATAATGTTCTCCAGGTCCATCCATTTTCCTGCAAATGACATAAATTTGTTCTTCTTTATTTCTGAGCAGTTAATTTTGTAATCCATCCATCTGTTGATAGACACTTAAGTTGGTTCCTTACTATACCACTCCTGAGTATTTTTTCAAAGGGACTGCAATGAGAATATTTTATTAATACAAAGATTTTTTTAAAGTTTAAATAATGCATCTAAAATATACATAACAGTACTTTTAGAACTTTTAGAAGCTACAGACCCATATCCATTTAATTCTAGTTAAGTGTACTATGATAACAAATTCCAATGGAATCACATTGGATAAAATCATGCAGATACATTTATGCAACACATAACTTAAATATATAACACATAAACTTAAATATACGCACGCATCCTTTATAGTTCTGTGAAGGATAGTCCTGTGTTTTATATATCACAAGCTTCAGTTGGTTTGCAGTCTGGCAAAGGAGATGAGCCACACATGAATACTTACATGAGCACAGCAAGGTGACAGAAAATTGCAAATATGTCTCTAAAGTAAATTGATGGAGAAAAAACATCACCTTCTGCTTTGGTTATAGGGATCTTGATGGAAATCTTAGAGAAGCAAAGGGAATTTGACAGTTGAATTTTAACAAGAAGAATACTGACAATTGGTAAAAATGAAGAAAGGATGAATTTCAGTTAAGGACATGAGGAAATTTGAGAAGGTAGAAACTTCTTTCTAGTTTCAGAAAAGTAGGGATGGGTCACTGTGTGGAATCTGCCAATCCAAAACTGTGCTCCTAGGGAGGCCCAGAGTCACGACCATTGACTTTTGCTAATTTAAAATGTTATTCTGTCCTAAATGTACAATAATAGAGATTGAGGAAATGAATAAATAAATTATGAGGTATTCGCACTATACATTATCATGTATCAGTTAAAATGAATGTAGAACTCTATAGGTAATGAAATAATAATTATGATATCCAAGATCATTTTAAGAGAAAATAACAAGATGCAGTTCCATATATATTGTATTCTATTCATTTAAATGAGATTTTATTTAAACCATTGGACCGGATATTCATAGAATTGCTCACAGGAAAATGTAAAACTTAACAGCTCCTTTCCTGGGAGGAAATCTAAACAGTTAGGGAATATGATAGAATGGGAGACATTTACATGAATAACTTATATATATATATATATATATATATATATATATATATATATATATACACTATATATATATGTATATATATATATATATATACATTCAAAGTTGTGTGTTACATGCAGACATCGCCTACTGCAGTACATCAATTATAAGAAAATATTCCGCTTGATGGCAAAAGAATTGGGCAAAAGAAATTATGTTGCCAAATTCAGGCAAAATATTTGGGTGATACCACTAAGATTCAGGAGAGAAGAACGTTTATGGTGGAACATTTGAAGATCAGAAGGAATACACTTTGATTATTGTTTTATGTGACTAAGAAGTATTGACTTTCTTTTGATTCCAAGAAAATGTGTGGATAATGTGGTTATGTGGTGTGTTACATCTTATAATTTATCAATTTGAGTGACATGGTAGGAATTTTCACAAGGAAAACACACCTGCAGGTTTTGAAAAGTCCTGTTAGGTCTGTGGAAGCTCTCCAAGGTGATACCCGGCTTTCTGCTGCTTGGCCTTTCAAAAAAGCTTCTGTGGAGTTTTACATAAAATGGAAATGTCAGTTCTTAGTTCATCATCTTTCTCTGGGTAGGTTGGTGTAATTCTCCCTAGCCCTAGATACATCAGTGCCTGCATTTATCATTTATTCCGATGTCCTTCTATTTATTCTCTCCTTCATTCAGTTGATATTTGATTGATAATTCTCTCTCTTTTTTTTGAAAAGTAGGGAAAGCTGGGCATGGTGGCATATATCAGTAATCCCAGTACTTGAGAGGCTGACATATTGAGAGGATTGCAGGTTCAAGGACAGCATGTGGTAACTTAGTGAGACCAAGTTTAAAAATAAAAAGGGATGGGAGTATATCTCAGAGCTGGATTGTGCCTTGGGTTCAATATTCAATCCCCAATATCACACACACAAAAGGAAGGAAGGAAGGAAGGAAGGAAGGAAGGAAGGAAGGAAGGAAGGAAATCTTCCAGATGTTTTCACATGAGCCATTGAGATATATGAAAATGAAAATATATGGCTGATATTTTAAAAAACATTTTATCCCCCAGTTGTCCAGTTATTTTATGCTTTAACCTTACAGTACCATGTCACTCATTTCTCTTGATAGCCAAAGATGTTCCTTTGGGAAAGTTTGTGCTAGCTTGGAGTTCTAGAGGACAGCACAGGAGGCATCTGTAATGTTAATTCATCTGTAATGTTAATCTTTTACTTTTGCATTTCCTGTGATTTATGTTTTTTGTTATCAGCAGAAGTGACTATTTACCATGGCTTATTGTATTACACAGCTACAAAAAAGAAAAAAAAAGGGAAAAACTCTCTTTGAGGGCAGACTAAACTAACCCTTCAACTTTGTAGAGAAAAGGACAATGGAATGACTCACAAGAAAAACAATACTCCTTGTAAAGGACTCAGTCCAGTCAGCACTCTTCCCAGTCTAAGCAAATTTAAGGGTCTTTTCCATCAGTATTTTTCCAGATCCTGGCCAAAGTGGCCATAATGGCACAGGATTGATGATATTTGTCTGTTCAGTGGTGTGGCAGATAGATTGCATTGGTGACTTCCATTACTGAGCCCCCTAAATCTATGTTGTGTGTGTGCTTTTTTATTGGACAGTTCTCTAGTTCTCTCACACTTTCATGTGGTACTGGTCTTGTGGCTGTTTCAGTCGATAGAATTTGTTGAAGCAGAGTCTTCTCCTCTAGTCTATCTTAGAACCCTATCGTCACCATATGAAGCAGGAGTGCACCCAGGTTTTCCAGATGAAGCCATTTCAGGCTTGTTGACATCAGCCATGTGAGAGCACTCCATGAAGATTGACACCATTGCCTTCCTGACCCACAGCTAATTGCAGTCACATAAATGAGCCCAGTTGACTGCAAGTCCAGTTGTCAGCAATAATGAATGCTTTCAGAATGGTGTTCCAAATAAGCACACTCATCCCATTGACATTAGATTCTAACTCCTCTCCACACAAATAGATACCATTGCCATGTTTAAACTTCCAAACCCAAACAGATTTATTGACGTACATCAATACTATTGAGATATAACTGTGAAATAAAATAGAATGAATGTTGCAGGCAAAAAGTGTTCATTCATATTCCGATGGTTGGATATTTGATAGTTCCTTGAAGACTAAATACTTCCAATGGTCAGATGTTGATGTGTATTCTATTCTTCCCCTTGATCTAGCTCAATTTCATTGAGAAAAGTAATTTCTGGATTTGGCTTACTATAAAAAACCCACATATATTATACTCTGCATGATTTACAGAATTTTCCCACTTCATAATTTTTTGCTGACTTTAGTTGGAATTGTATTGTATATTGCCAGGGCCTATCAGAGTGCCTAGCATATAATAGGGGCTCAAAGATGATTTGCAAAATGTATGGATTTTTCTTAGAATAGTTCTTCAGTCATTATTTATGAATGTATAGCATATGGATAAATAGCAAACACTTGGTAATTTTTCACAGTTTTGCATTTTTATAAAAATGAGATGCCCAAATGTCTCCCTTGATTAATTGTAAAGTGCTGTTCACACCTCACTCCACTTTCTGTTTGCACTGGTTCTTGAATTTCTTATTTCTGTATAATAATACAAAAATACTGTGTTTTTTTGGTAGAAAAAATGTGTCAATGATGCTTTGGGGGAAAATGTGCCAATATTTTGTACTGGTAACAAATCATCACTAAAATTATTGTCTTCAGGTCTGCCTACTGATTGCAATGCCGTGCCTTTTTCAGATCAGGATACAGTTTTCCATCGATTATTTACCTAAATATGTTCTAATGATCAAGCTATGTGCTATTGTGGTAACCAGGATCTGGCAGTAGAGGAGGTCGTAATGGGGATTTATTGCTTAAGGTGTATACAGGTTCAGTTTTGCAAGATGGGAAATTTCTGGAGATATATGGTGCTGGTGATTTCACAATAATATGGATGTGTTTAATTAAATTGAACTGTATGCTTAAATATTGTCAATATGTTAAATGTTACATGATGTGTATTTTACCACAATAAAAAATTGAAACAAGCCAACAAACAAAAAAGACCTAGGTTAAAGTCTATATGCTAAAGTTAAAAGTTTATATGCTCAAGTTCCACTTTTTTATGTGTGGTACTGGGGATTAAACCCAAGGTGTTCAATTCTGAGCTACAACCCCAGTTCTTTTTCATTTTTATTTTGAAATAGAATCTCTCTTAAGATTGGGATTATAGGCCTACTTTACCATACCTAGATCAACCTTGTTTGAAAATGTTTCTATTTACATGTATTAATTGTACATGTGAATGGAGTTTAGGGTGATATTTCTATGCATGTATATGGTATTCACTGATCAAATCCAGTCACCTCACCACATACCTGTCCCATCCTCATAATTACTATTCTAACTTAAGGTTTAATTTTTTGAACTTGTACATATGAGAACATGTAGTGCTTGTCTTTGTGTATATGCCTTGTTTCACTTAACAAAATGTCCTCCAGTTCTATTTATTTTGCTACAAATAAGAGGATTTCATTCTTCTTTAAGGGTGAATCATATTCTGTTGTCTGTAAATATTATGTTTTCTTTATCCATTCACCCATTGACGAGCACCTAGATTGATTCCATGTCATACCTATTGCAAATAGTGCCAGAGTAAAAATGGGAATTCAGGTATAACTGGGAGCACATTTTTCATATCTCAACTTTTGTGCTAATTGTGACCAAATCAAGAAAAGTTAGTTTGAAGTGGTAAAAAAAAAAAGTCACCGTGGAACCTATAAGTACTTTTCAGTGGGATTTTGCTTTGTTTTTCCAGGGATTGAAAACAAATTTTACAATGATGATGATAATAGCACACTACAAATTGTTATGTTGAATGTTAACACTGGAAGGAAATTAGGCAAGCATTTCATCTATCTCTTTTATTTTCAGTTAAGGAAATGGAGACAGGTCAAATAACATGGCCTTTTTGTCACATATTTATTTACAAAATTTTTGAACTCAGGATCCTTTTTCAGGATTTTATTTCTGCCTCATTATTGGGATTATTACTCATTTTTCTTTTGTCATTGCATTATTTGTGCATCATGTGGTTTTATTTCTTTTCACTTTAGGTCAATTACATTGATTTTTGCAAAATATATGCTAAAAGTTTTAATGATTGTCTGAAATTGCAGTAGGGACCACAAGTAAAGTTGCTCATCTAAAAATTAGCCTCAAGAATCAGCATAACCCTTTTGCTCTGGATCTATAAATTAGATAAAGTCTTCCTTTACCTGAATCCTATTGAGGGTTTTCTGAAGTGTTGAAGCATTTTTCTTGTCTTTCCCAAAACTCTGAAAACATTAGCTTCCAAAAATTTTTGAAATTATAGTTTGGTTGTCTATATATATTGATTAGTGCTGACATAATATGTATAAACCAGAAGTTGCAGAGATTCTTAAGGGGATTCTTCAGTACATTAAATCATGGATCCATAATCTAGGAAATGTAGCAGCAACTTTCATAATATGAGAGAAAGCTGATCTCTCTGCACATCACTGTCAGGAACATCATTATCAATAAGGAAAGAAATACAGGTAGAGCTGGAAGAGTGTTCAGAGAGGGTCTTACTTACATCATTCCTTCTCCATAGAATATAGCCCATAGACTCTTTGCTGATAGCCTCTGAACACTTATTATTATATCTATCTCAGGGAAACACACACACACACACACACACACACACACACACACTGAATCTATTGGCATTCCTAGCTGTGGCCAGTATATTTCTTACTGCAGGTCACTTTTATATAACACAATTTCTGGTTTGGATTCTAATTCACCCATAAGGGATTTATACTTGAGATAATATCCCTGCATCCTCTTTCTCAGATAAAATTGCTGTCTTTGTGTTCTTGAATATAGCAGAAATTTTCTCCCAAATATTCCATGTCTCAGATGACTCAGTTAGAGGCAACTCTGTTTTCAGAGGATATATCTGCACTGTTCCCTCAAGACACGCACATAAACTCCTCAGGTGATGTGGAAATGTGAACATTTTACAGTTCCAATTAATCAGATGCTTCCTTGAACACAAAGGTCATCTCTGAGTGTGCATGCTTGTTGGAGATTTGGCAATTGCCCATTTTTATGAATGGGGACTGCATATATGCATGTTTATTTCTTGGTCTCCCTTACCCCAGATCTCACAAAAGTGACATTCTTGTCTGAACCTTAGAGTTTGAATATTCAGAAAGTTCAGTCATTCCATTTACTGAAGAGCAATCTTTTAACTCAGTTCCACAGTCATACTAATCGATTTAACTTCTGGGTTTATAATGCTCAGCCATAACTAGCAAGGGTTGCTTCTGAGTAAAGGAAGCTGGGGAAAGGAAGGAGTATCTTATGGAACATTTCTTCTCTTCCTCCCTCCCCTTTACTTTACTCCCTTCCTTCCTTCCTTCCTTCCTTCCTTCCTTCCTTCCTTCCTTCCTTCCTTCCTTCCTTCCTTCCTTCTTCCCTCCCTCTTCTTCCCTCCCTCCCTCCCTTCCTTCTCTCGTTTCTTCCCTCTTTCTCCCTTTTCTCCCCCTTCATCTTGCTTACTCTTCCTCCCTCTCCCCATCCTTTTTCTTCTGTCTCTATTATTTTCCTCATCTATTGTGTGTGTGTGTGTGTGTGTGTGTGTGTGTGTGTGTGTGTGTGTGTGTGTGTTATTGGGGATTGAACCCAGGGGCATTCTACCTCTGAACTGCATCTCCAGCCTTCCTTTTATATTAATTTATTTGGAAACAGGGTTTCACTAAGTTGCTGAAAGCCTCACTAGTTTGCTGAGGCTGGCTACAAACGTAATCCTCCTGTCTCAGCCTCCCAAGCACTGAGATTACAGGCATGCACCACCATACCTGGATGTTCATCTTTCTTTAGTAACTGTTTTTTGTTGTTGTTGTTGTTGTTTTTTAAATTAGGCTATTCAGTGACTCTAGGTAAGAATAATTAACTTTATCACTATCCAATTATTTGATAATTGATGCATGAAGTAAAGAATATATTAAGAATATTTTGAGGTTGGAAAACATAAAATTGAAAGAAATAGTGTGCTAAAAGAAAGATAACTGACATCAGATCTAGAGATTATTGCTTTGTGACTTTGAGAAAGGCACTTCAACCCCTTCCTTCCAAATCTTTACAAACCAATCTCACTCTCCTCCCTTTATACTAGAATAGCTGTAGCTTTACAGAAGAGTGGTAATCCCACCTCCGATTCTTCTCCTTCCCTAAGAAACAGTAGAGGCTATTTTTTCCTACTGATAAAATCTTTTCAGCATCTTTCATGTGACTTTTTATCCAGCTTTAGAAGCAGCATCTTTTCTCCTTCCCAGAGAATGGATTAATTACAGTAAAAAGAAACAAATTAAGGAGGAGGCCCGGTGGCAACAAGTTGACCTCACAGAAGACCTTCCTGTTCCTGATGATCAGTACAGGCTGTGCCCGATTTCTATTCGGATCTCCACTGCAGGCTCCATGATTTGTCCTTCAGACACAATTATAGGAAAAGGCAATAGGTACACAGATTTTAGAAGCAGGAGGACATATTGTTAAATGATGTAGCCTTGTGTATGAAAATCAATTCTTTAGAATTCATCAGCACCTGGAGTTATGAAATCTCATTTTGGCACATCCTATTTATCCAAAATTGTGGAATTTTAAGTGACTTCTCTCATTATCTTTTGATATGTGAAGCTCAGGCCAAAAAGCATTAGTAAGTAAAGTGAGATAGGATATGAGACACACATTTAAAAGTAAAATAGTTCCACAAAAGGGGTAAACGAGGCTGGAGTTGTGACCCCAAGTTCATGGTTTATTGCAAACTCTCTTTGGAAGCTAAGTTCATTGACCCTTTGGAATTATTTCCTTTAAAGCAGTAGCATATGCACAGGAAGATTTGAGTGCAAATCCTAATTAATACTCTTACTAGTAGAGAAACTTTGGTCAAGTTACTTAATTTCCTTATGATTAAATTGAGATAATAGCATGCTACATAATTGTTTTGAAAACTAAATATAAAACATTTACCAGCAAACTTGGCACATAGCAGGTATTCAGTAAGTACCTTCTAAGCTTGCTTGCCAAGAACTTGCCTTCCTTTGACTTGGCTATGGAGGAAAAAAACCTCCTTGTAAATGATATTTCAAATTGACCTTGCCTAGATAAAACTGACTACTAAATGGAGTAGAGAATTGATAAGAAAAGTACTAGTGAGTTCTAGATTTCTATCAATTTCTCTCTTGAAAGTAAAGTTTGCAATCATAAAATGAAACATAGGTCAGGAGTGATGATGCATACTGCTTATCCTAGTACTTGGGAGGCTGAGGCAAGAGGATCATAGGTTCAAGGCCAGTCTAAGCAACTTAGGGAGACCCTGTTTCCAAAACATGCCCAAATACAAAATGGCTGGGAATGTAGTTCAGAGGTAGAATGTCCCCTGGTTCAATCCCCAGTACAAAAAAAAAAAAAAAAAAAAAAAAAAAAAAAAAAAAAAAAAAAAAA